>RAOY01000006.1:1643507-1697448 GCA_009806085.1 Neurospora cerealis
GGGGGGGGGGGGGGGGGGGGGGGGGGGGGGGGTGGGGGGGAGCAAGGATCGCCCGGGGTTAAGCTAATGCGCCTCAAAACCAAGACCCCGGTCGGCAAGTCGGTGGTCGGGGTCGCACCTTGCCGATGCGGTGCCGGTCAATCCGGGGTTTCAATGCCCAGACCCTGCCGAGCCTGTCGCCAACGCCGAACACAAGGCCGGGCCCGTTCGGGGGCGTCGGGCAGACCGGGGGTCCAGGGGCCATATGCGCCGGGGAGTGCGACCGGTTCCGGGGTCCGTTAAGGTACCTGGCGGACTCACTCAGCGAAGAGCGGGGAGCGGGGACCAGCACGGCGGGGACCTCCTAGCGGGCGGGCGGGGCACAGCGACCAGCACTAAGCTTATCGGCCGACGCTAAACGGCCGCGATAAGGCTTTAGTGGGCTCCCTCTCTGCGCTCCGCCTCATGAATCCCGTCCCAAGGACACCGAGATTCGAGATTCGAGATTTGCCTTTGACCTTTTCGTGATTGGGAGATGAACGCCTGTTCATCCCTTCATCCCTTTTCCGCGGAATCGTGGACGCGAATCCAGTTCGGAATGATCATCAGTCAGTCATCAGTCATGAGATCCCGCCCGCTTGGCGTATTTGATTGTGGCTTGTCGGCGTGGCTTGTGGGCAATGTGGAACGAATTGTGCCTTGAGCGGGAAGTGAGAACAGCGGGGAATGAAAAGTGTTGAAATTGTGGAATGCCGTGAGTCACGATGACTGACAGAATGAACATGATAAAGAAGATTATTATCAGCCTACGGGATGCCTACGGTAACGGGATGCACCCGACAGCTGGCGTATGCACATGTTGTGTGGTTTAATGAAAGCACGTGGTTCTTGTGATGGCTTAGATGTCGGATGCGGGTAGGGCTGGTTGCTAGGTGGAAAGTTGATATTCGCTTGTCTGGATGAGCCAGTTTGACTCCGGGATATTGGGCTTATTATGTATTTACTTATCATATGACATGATAGGGCATGTTGACTGCGCATGCGCAGTCATAGAGGCATATAGTCAACGGACAGAAATTCTTTAGATGAGCCCTTGGGCATGAACACGCGGCCGACAAAGGTAAAATTTACGCCCCCATCAAAGTGAAGAAAAGTGATTTCTGATGATCTCAATCACGGTCAGAATCCCATGTGAAAAGACTTGGAACCTAAAATGGATATCTGCCTAGGAGCATCATCGATCGATCCTCTTTGTTTAGGTACCTAGAGATGGTGCCCATCTGCCTTGCGAGTTCATCACCGGATATCATCCACAAAAAATTATCCACGAACGCATCCATCTCGTCCCGTTCCATCCACGTGCGTTAGCATCTCCCCGACTGCCCGTGAATTCCAACATCCGTAGTAGGGATACGTACTGCGTTAAGTATCTCCGTACCTGGCCTCGACGATCAGGAACGGATGCACATTCCGCATTTAGCATTCCCTTTCCACATTCCCGTCACATCCCTTTTCCGTGCATATGTATCCGAATGTGTCAGCATGTGCCATCTAGGTACCCCACAACTTCTGTTCTCGTTTTCCGAACTTCCATCCCTAACATCGCTGTTGGAGTTGCATGTGCTCCATCCTACACGAGGGCTCCACAGCTTCTATGGAGCTTCGTAACTGGATCGGTTGGATTAGCCAGAAGGACCGCGATCACCAAGGACGAACCTGGTTATTCGCATAATGTTTTCGTGTCGAGAACACGACCACGTGTTGAGAAGAAGAAAAAAAGTTGCGCCGAGGTGTTGGAGTATTGCCGCATTGCGTGCTCAAAAAAATAGTTGACCTGTTATTCGCAAGCAAGAACAGTCACAACCTACTGAAAGCCAGTTTTATGAAGAGTCAAAGAAGTGATTGCTTAAATCATCACCTTGCTACCCAAAGAGGGGTAGCAAGTGTGAATGTTATTCCAATTTTTTTTGTTTGGTTTGTTATGTAGTAAAAATATTCCGGCAGTTTCTTGATGCTGGAAGACCCGTCCTTCCCTTCATCGTCCATCACACAATATTCCCATCATATAACCCATCCATCCATATCCCGATAATGCCCTTGTGCTCCCAACCAAAAACCCATTCGTTCCCATCATTAGTAGGAGAGAGAGATGACAGATGACAGTAGTATATGCCCAACAATAAAAAACAAAAACAGACGATACAAGCAACCACCAGCCACCCCTATATGAAAATGCTGTGATGATGATGATGATGATGATGATGACAATGATGCTGATGTAGAACTTCGCCAGCCAGTAAACACCTCGCTTTTTGGTGTGAAAAAGGTCTCTAAAACAAAGACAAAACCCAACCCTTTCCCAAAAAGTGATAAACGCCGATATGAATGCAGTCAATGCATTTCGATGCAACGCATAGAGTAGTGATGAGACAAACAGGAAAACATAAAAAGCAAAACATGACCTTAGTCAATAAAACAAGTCAGATAATTACCTGACCGGAATACCGTTCCGATCAGCGTTAGCGCCAAACACACGCCCAAGCATGCCGCGCATGCGCTTCACCCTGCTGGAATCATCGAGGTCCTCAGCCGTGATCTCGTAGGGGAGAACACCACGCTTGGTACCGGCGGCGGAGACGGCGGCGCCGCGTGTGTTGCTAAAGTACACGGCCGCGGCATCCTTCTCCGGTACGCAAGGCGGGATAGCAGCAGACTGGTAGTAGTCATCGCCGTTGATGGCAACGTAAGAGTGAGGAAGATCCAGTTCGCTGTCGGGGGTCGTCGAGCGGCTGCCGTTGGTGGAGCTGGTGTAGGAAGATGCGGAGCTGGAAAGACCGGGCGGCGAGGTGTCGCGAGAGGCGTAACCGCCGCGCGAGCGGGAGCTGCCGCGGGATGAGGGAGGAGAGATGTAAGTAGGCTGTTGCTGCTGCTGCTGCTGGACGTGCTGGGCGGCGGCGGCGGCGGCAACCTGGACCCAGGCCTCCTCCTCCAACTGGCGCTGGCGCTTCTCGGCCTTCTCGCGCATGCGACGGGCGTGGCGGACCTCGATGTCACGGCGGATGGGGGCCAAGAAGTAGTCCAGCTCGCGGTAGAGATCCTCCTCGGTGATGCGCAATTCCCAATCCAAAAGGCAGAGGAGCTGCTTCTCCATTAGGTTGACCTCGGTGCGACTGAAGCCGAAATTGTAGGCGGAGCTCGACATGTTGGTGTAGCTGGCCCAGTGCTTGTTCTTGGGACTGCTGTCGTTGAGGTACTTGGCGGCCAAGATGAGGGCAGCGAGGAAGATGCGGTGGGTGGTGCAGCGGAGGCCCTTGGCATTGGGTTGAAGGCGGGACTTTAGACGTCTGAGGTAGACCAGAGTCGACATGAGAGTGGGGACCTGGACGTTGGAGCTGACGACAAGCTGGCTGATGAAGGCCTCGAGGGTGGGTAGTCCGCCATCTTCACACTTGACAACCTTGGGTGGCGCCGTGGGTTGTTGTTCCCTTCCAGAAGAGGCCTCGACGGTTGGTGATGGCATCATGGTGGGATCGCATTGGATAACTTCGCTGGCGGCGGTAGCCAAAAACCTGATCATCTCCCTGTCGACCTTGCTGTAGACAAAGTTGTCGAGAGCCTTTGCATTGAGCTCAGTGAGGCTCATGCTCGTTGTTGATAGTAGGCCCATTGTGATGTGTGTTGAGTGTCTTGTTGATGTGAGTTGAGGAGGATGAGTGATGCAAAAGGCAACAACAGCAAATTGAGAAAAAAACGCTGATGACGAAATGTCAACAAGAGATGTTGTAGTAGGGAATGTCGACGGGGACGGTCACCCTGGTGATGATATAACAAGAAATGGAAAAAGGGTGTGGGACAGCCGGCCAAGTCTTACACGAGGTGAAGTTGACGTGCGGCGAAGCTCATGCGGGCGGAATGAGGGAGGCACTATGTATGAAAAAGGGAGAAAAAGTTGGGGTAATGAGCTTAGTAAATAGTAGGGTCAGGTAGCGATGGGTCACTGCTGGAGGCTTCTGAGTGGGCTTTCTAGACCTTAGGCTTTTCCACTTTTTGCTGCGTGTCTCAGTGGCTGTTCGTCAGAAGGGGCCCGGGGGGTGACGTGCAAAAAGAGAAAGTACACGAGGCTGAGCAGGCGTTCCAGGTGGTGAAGGGTGCGTGGTGAACCTGGAAGGACAGGTGGACAGGGGGGGTGCGGTTCCGGCAAGGGCTTGCGTGAGCTGGTGCCGTGATTCTCAACAGTGAGAGTGAGGTGGCCCACTGAATCGGACGCAGTCGCAGTGGGGGGGGGTGTAGGGGTGTCAAGGATGGGCCGAGAGGGGGTGAGATCAGCGTAGTTCCAGGCGTGAGCGGCCCTGGCTGGAATGCTGCACAAGTCGCGATGGGTTACGGGTGTGGGTTGGCAGTGGCCGGGGGCGAACTTGGGTACTGGAGATCCCTGTCTGGCTGGTTAGTCTTGTTAATGCAACCAATCACCCAAGACAGCCGTCTCGAAGGCAAGATTCAGGGCACTTGTGAGCGGACAACGCCGTCGGCTTTGTGTGGACATACCAGAGCTGCGGAAATGCCTCGGAGAAAGGGAGTCCCGGCTGGGTGCGGCCGTGTTGCGATGCGACTCACCTAAAAGGATGCCAAACACAACTCTCTTCTTCCAGAGTTTGATGTTGAGTTTGGGTTGGGTCTGGTGTCGGTGTCGGCGGTGGGCCCTTGGGAGATGGCTTGACCTTTTGATCTTCTGAACACGAGCGGATCCGGTGAGCTGATGCTCAGCGTGCAAACACAGGTCGGTCCCGGCGACAGAAGATCGGGGCTGTCAGGATGTCTCGGACCGAGTCAAGCAGATAAAATGGTGGAGTGTTTTGATGTTGTAAAAGTGACCAGCACAGCTTTGATAGCGAGTCGAAGACACAGAAACCGGTATGTGTATTGTCTCGTAATGTTGAATTATTAAGTGGAAATCCTGATCCTGCAGGAGAGTTGTCTATAGGTTGTCTTTGTGGATACCCGGGAGTTGATGCGACTGAAAAGGAAAGGCAGGCGTCAACGCTTGCGGTGTTGGTGTTGGTTGGTGCTTTGGAGAGCGGTGGTGATGTTTACTTTGTGTCTGTCGATGGCGGGACGCTGTTTGAATTAATATGTACGTCGTTTGATCGACCCTGAAGAGTAAGAGTTTATTCTGGTCGACGGACTGCCACTGCAACGGAACAGTCGCGCGCTAATGTGGACAGCGCGGTTGTAGAGTCGAGCGCAGACGGTTTCTCTCTGACAGGATTGCGTGGGAGGATACAATGTTCGAGCAGTCGCCCGGTACCACACGTCGGCGCTGTCTGATTCGCTCTCGATGGCTCTGGATGCAGCGGTAAAGCGGGCCAGGGGTTTCAACGGGGTTTAACTTGTAGGGGTTCGTAGCGCGTTCGATGTTTTGGCTTCGACAAGATGTCGCTTCCAGACAGGACGACGTGGTACAGAGACGATAGGGAAGGACAAGGTATCCCCAAAATAACAAACACTTGAGGATGGTTAAATGTGAGTAGTCCAATGAGGTTCTCTGAATCAGGTCAAGAGTCGAGATGTTAGCGACCTGACATGTGGTGGAAAGGGCAGTAAGAATCACGGATGATGATGCACCTTTATCAACGCCGTTTTGTACGTGACATGGCATCAAGGGAAGAAGGTGAAGAATTGCATACTTTACTATCGTGGTTCATCACCAAGGGAGACCAATTGACCGAGTTGATAGATCCAGTCCAGTTCATACGGGTGAGGGAGGATATGTGAAATAAGATATTGTCGCAGGTTGTGCAAAGCTTGACTTGCGAGTCTGGAAACGGTCGATATTGCAGTCCTTGGTGTCACCCTTTATCGTTGTTCAGTCTGTGACTCCCAATATCTGCAGCCCTTGTGGCAGCAATTTGGTGTTGAAACGTTGTTTCTATGGGAGGCACGCCTTGGCCGTCCATCCCTATCTTGCACTTGCTTGAATGTTAAGTGTGGATCGAGTCATCAACATTGGGCCGTCGACTTGCTCAATGTCTCGCCGGTCTTGGATATCTCGGTCCTTGGGATCGCATCTCCGCCTTGGAAAAAGAGGTCTGTTCGTCGTCTGCCCGTCTAGTTCCGCCCATGTCGTTTTGAATGGCTCTGGATTTGCATATTCCCATGCCCCATGCCCATGCCCTCGTCTCCTGGATAGTCCCATCGGATCTGGATGAGTGGTTGAGAGGTCGACAGATGTTCGGCGGACAATGGGCTTTGATTGGAAGCCATGGATGCCATTGGCCGGGTCTGGAGCCCGATGTCCAGACATGAAACAGACGAGGGGTTCACGCTTTGGCCGAAAGCGGTCTACACTACTGCCAGACTCTTTCCGATGGCCTGCCAGTCGGTGCAGTGAGAGTCCTGCCCAGACCAGCTACGAGACCAGCCCGTGCCGGTAACCGCGACCGACAGGCGCAATCGATTGGACTGCGCTGCACCTGCGATTATCGTCATTTCCAAAAGCGACGCGTTGACAGAAATTGATGCATGAATGTCCATCATGTTTGAGAGAGAAGAAGAAGAGGAGTCAGCGTCGCCCAAACTGACAAAGAAGGTTTGAGAAAAGCTTGAGGTCAGGCAGTGGTGGGGTCCGTGCTTTGCAGGCACTTGAGGGGCCCTTTAGGGTTCGGGTCTAGGGTGTAGGCCTGATAGTGTCCCGCCACCCAGACCGTCATGGACCGGCCAATCCTGAGGATCCCCTCCCCAACTGAACAATCCCTTGTTTGGCTTGGACCAGCAGACCAGGAAGTTGATGGGATCAAAAACTCGGGTTGACAACGCACTCCAGCAGATGATCACCCGACCCAATCAACGGCAGACAATCCACACCGTCGTCCATCTTGCAACTCGCCGGCGACGGTGGCCACGTATCAAGCCATGCTTCATGGTCATGAACCCGACCTGCCGACTCGGAATGGCCTCAACAAACCCCGGCACCTGACATAGCCGACGCCCCTCGACTTTCCTGGCTGACCACGAGGAGTCATGGAGTCATTCAATGTCAGTGACTGTCAACATCACAATGTCATGGCCACAATGTGCAAAGTGCAAGATATGCATCCATATCACTCAACTTGGGCAATACCCAGGGGCTTCTTGACGCAGGGGTTCCGTTCTGTTTCCCCAGCTTTCACACGCACTTCGGTCCCGCGCTGACACTGTTCTCATCCGTGCCATCATTTCCCCTGAGAATGGAGTCCTGCACGCCATCACTGCAACCATCACTGCGTCCCGGTGAAACGAAACGGACGGCGTCCAAACACCCGAGCCGGCCTCTCGTCTACTTTTGGGTTCCAAAATCCGGTCACAATGGTGATCAAGACTCTCTGGAGCAGATATGGAATACCGGTCACGGTACCCCTGAAGTCTGAAGAGAGGGGGTAAACTAAACACTGCAACCAGCGTTCGATCTGCGCAGTTAGCTCTCGTCTCAACCCAAACCCATCCGTCCACATGATGAAAAGTGGTCTTTCCGACTGCCGAGATCGCAGGCTTCAACGAACAAGCGCATCAAGTACGAACCAAGAACAAACGCGAGGCTGTCGTGCCGATGAACCCCGATAGGCCGGCACCCCACGCCGAGAGTTTAGGCCCGCTCCGGGTGGGTCCGCCGGTCTCGATAGCGCCGGTCCGCGTCCGTGGCCGACGACTTACACATCGGCTTGGCTGATAATGAGCTGTCCCGATTCCTATTTTCCACTTCCCGCTTGCTGTCGCTTGCAAACGATGCGATCCTGCGCCGTCAGTGTTGGCTTCATCCATGGATAGAACAAACTGCAGCTTCCAACCGCTGGACATCCCCGTCGCTGCAGTTTACGGTGCACAGAGCCAGCCATGATCTTGGCAGAACCTGTTTTAGGCCCGACTGCGATACAAATCATCCACACAACGCCAACGGTGCCTCCGGGTTAGCCACGTTTGATATCTTTGATCGACAAAATTTCATCAGTCGGCAACGAACGATCGAATACGAAATCAACAGCAGGTCAATGATACCCCATGCGGCAGCGGGAGGTTCCATGATAATTCATCCACCATTCCAATTGCAGATGCCCCTGAGACTTGCATTGATGTGGCTTCACCACCCGAAATGCAGATAATGGTTGTGGTTGCCCCTCTAGATTTCGGGACAGCTGGGACGCGTGGCTGAACGGAATGGACTCAATGGACGGGAACCATCAAGCACTTAACGTTGATGCATTCACACCATGGCTCATCTGCGGGCCGATAAGACGTCAAGGGCGTCACTCCCCATTAATTGCCCTGGCGTGCCCGCCGAGTGGTGATGATTTGATAATTGTTCAGGTACTATGCAATTCTGACAACCTCGATCTTCACTTCATCCCGTCATGTCTTGATGTCAGGGATTGCGCGAGGGATACCAACTAAAACAACCCAGTGGGGGAGGGGCCAACCACACATAGGTCATTCAGTTGAGCGGCGGTCCTATAGCAGTCGCGGACTTACAATGATGATAGTGGAGGCCACCTCCTCCTCCCCGCCAAATCACGTCAAGCGAGCCGTAAGAAGCCAAACCCGCAACAAAAAAAGAATCTTCTTCTTCCGAACATCCCGTAATAACGGTCCACGATCTCGAGCAATCGCAGCGTCAAAAGCGACTATCCGTCGGTCAGCTTCATTTGCTAATGTCGAAGGCAAGAGCCGTGTAACTGCCGCCCAACGTGTTGATTGGCCAACCCATGTCTTGAGGCGCCCTGCTTTCTTCTCCTCTTATCAAGAGACTTGGACATGGAAATCCAATCATCTTCAACAGAGGCTGTTCGCCTGTCAAGCCGCAGTTGCAGCAAAAATTCTCGAAAACAAGAATGACAGGTGAGAGGTTGTGGCTTAGCAGGGTGGCTTTCGGCGGTCGCTTGGGAAGCGAAACTCCGGCGATGCCTTCAGGGCATGGTAGCTATGGGAGAGGTTTTTGCTTCGAATACGCAAATACGGGTTGTACGCGCAATCTTTGCCTCTCGGTTGTTCGGTCCCTGAATTTCCATGAGACCCTGATTGGCGTTGATCGACATGCGGTTAAAGTCGGAAGGCGACGATCAAGCCCCATTTGATGGCTGATGATGCGTCATCCCTGACGGAGGCTCAACAACACTGACGATAGCCACATGTGAAATCATCAGGCGGAAAGTAAGCAATCAAAAATCTGCCCTGCCGTGGCATACACCTGATCATAACTTTCTGGAAGATTGATGCAATCGACGCATCATCATTTGTGGAGGCATTCAGCACACAAAGCCATGACAGCCGAACACCAAGCGCCAGATACGGGATATACAGCCGTGAGGGGTGTAGAAGTTGAATCTCGGAGCCTCCGGGCTTGTTCGCGAATGGTTCATCGTGAGCAAGAAGGATACGACGCGCTCACCAGGCTGTGATGGCAACCTCGGCGTCGCAAGACGACCTCGGAGAGGGTGGGATGAGTTCGGTCTTTCGACAAGTCACAGACGCCAAACGAGAAGAGAGAAAAGGCCTTCTCGTCAGGACTTTCAAACCTCGATCACCAACGATCTTCAACAAGGATCACCTACTTTCACATGCGAACTCTCCAAGGCCAAATCAAAACTTTGTCCGACTCCCCGAATGAACCGTTTGGATTGGGGAGCACCAGAACACAAATTGAAGGCTGCAACAGGGGAACTAGGGAATCAAAGGTGGTTGCTCCAGGGTTTCTCCGCGTGGCTTATGCAGCCGTGTTACCACACCGGCGCAACCACTCATCTCCCCTTCCACCAAGATTCCCAAGGTTCTAGCCCCGACGCGAAATTTGCTTCACACCATCGCGAGAATCGCCTGAACGCGTCTGGTGTCTCTCCCATCTGATGGCCGCTCCTGACTGAGATCATCACGATGCGACATGTCAAGCCCAAAGTTGCCAGGGTCTCAACGGGTGTGGTAACACCAGCACCATCAGTCTCCCACGATCATTTCAGTCGGCTACCCCTTTCGTGTGTATGCGTTTTGGTGAAACACATGGTCCAGCAAAAAAGTCAAGCACCAAGTCGAGCTCCGATCAACGCCCGGTTTATGACCGAGATTATGCTCTATGTTCTCAACAATCTTAGTGCGCTTATGGAATTTTTTGAAGATACATTACTACGAAATGGATGCATCGACAATATCGCACCCGAAATATGATTGGACAAAAACGATGATGCCTCAAGAAACATTGATCTAATCTTGGTTTGCGGGACCAGACACGTTACACCGGTATCACCTAATTTTACTCGAGGGACACCAAACAATCCATCTCAACGGTGTTCAAAATTTGACCACTGCATCCAAAGCGCAAAACGAAACGCCGGTCCGACCCTGACTAACTGAAGACCGGGCCCCGGAGGCGGAGATCCCCACATCGGCGCTAACGTGCAGGAGCGGGGCCGGCGCCCGGTGGGTCCCTGGTCGGGTCAGGCAGGCACCGTATCTGGCCCGGCGCCCCGACCTAATCAGCTTAAAATATCGGACATCTGGGGGCCACTGTCCATTGCCCATCCCCGGCCCAAACAATCGCATCAAAAGACACTTGAAATCCCAGAAGGAGTGGCCGGGACTCTTTTGGGTCATCTGCAGATCAATTTAACCCGACATCAAGCAGCGAACCAACCAATCACCGCTTGTCGCTTGCCTAACAACAGTAACAAACGCCGGGATTTAAACGCTGTCGGTAATTGCACCTACTATCTTGGGCGCCAGTGCGCCAAACCAGCATCCTTACCGCTCTTTGCCGCGCCGTTGACGCCGCTTGGTGGCATGCGAGCTCCTTATAGGCGCGCGTTGGATGTTTTTGTTGTTTGCGTCTAGACTACCTCTACGGTACTGTTCATAATGTACGGCGCAAGACGTTGGGACCGGGGCAGCCTGGAATGTGGAAACAGTGGAAGGAGAAGGATCTTGGTATGCGAGTTTGGATATGACAAGTTGGGGATCCTTTTCGACTCTTTTTGGGAGTTGAAGTCCCCACGTAGAAAATGCAAACTGATCCCTGCTGATGTGCAGTTAGACAGGTTGGCGATGGCGATGCATGAGATGCAAGTTTGCCTGGGACTGTGGGAGGTTGGTACCTACATCTAGTTTGTAGGGCTGAGGGCGATCTGCAACTAGTTTTCATCCGGTCTGTTAAAACAGGAATGAGGATGGCAGTTGGATTTGGCATCGGACCCAACAACGTGGTCACGAAATCCTTCGCGAGCCGCACTGATCACATGTCGATCATGGTTAGGTTGTTGTCATGATCCCGGAAGTACTGTAGACGTTGCAAGCGTTTATCAAAGCCCGAGTTGCGGTCAGGGTGAGTGAGTGCTCTAAATATGGTGTAAGCCAATTTCCTTTCTCACTCACCTCGCCCTCGCGAGCCCAGGTTGGGACGGGATGTCATCACAGATGGACCGTTGGGACCAGCATTTAGGTCTACGGTTGGAGTGGACTAATAACCATGCTCGGTAAATGATTGCCGGAGCATCATGAGCAGAAATAGCCGTCAAACTGATACCGCACTGAAGTCCCAACGAAGCGGAAATCAGATGTATCCTGTGAGTGCAGTGAGTACAGTATGGAAGTGAAGAACTCTGAAGAACTCGGATGCAGCGCAGCGCAGCAACTTCCGATGATGTCCGATGCATCACCGGCATCTCAAAGCCACAGCTTACAGAATCATGTTGTTTAGGTACCTCTATCGTACCAAGCTCGCAGATGCACTTGATGTGCACTGCCGGGCGCATAGAACAGCGTGGGCTCAAAGCGGAAGTCGCGATGGGTTTACAAAAATCGTATGTATGTTCTCCAGCATTTGTTAGTGAGTCTCAACCTCAAGTATGGCAAAAATGATCGCTCTACTACTACCCCTCTTAACAGATGTTTTGGCGAGGTACAGCCGAGGTACAGTCGGATTTGGCGGTTTCCTTCCGTCTTTGTTTTGTCTCCGGCCTGCCGCAGTGGACATCAGTTGTGTAGAGGACTGAAGTGGAAGGCAGAGTTGAGAAACAGCGAATCTTTGGCTGACTGAGTGGGGGATAGATTCAACTTGAGAAGCTGACATTCGAGACGGCAAGTCCGGTCAACCTTCATGCTCATCCGCTAGGAAGAGACCGGGTACCACATGGCGAGAAACTGTCAAGAGCGGTAGTCGAGGGACCAAGTTACTCTAACTATGGGAAATTTGGTTGGTACTAACAGACGGGCTGGCCGTGGTACTTTATCTCGATCTCATCTTCAGCTCTCGAGTTGGACGTCGCTGCCTCCCTGGGTGAGTGAGTGAGTGAGTTGAAGTGTGCTTTTTTGCGCCACGGTCGTACTATCCATGTCGGCATTGCAAAATCGATAGAGGTAGGTAGTCGAGAGGACGAACTGGAAGGTGTCACCGACTCAACGGTTGAGAATTAAGTGTGTTCCAGTCCCGAAAAGGTAAATGGTCGAGACATTGTGCGACACGACCTTGTTTCACGGCGCTCAACCGTTGTTGAAATCAGATCGCGATCGAATTACACTAACAAATCTCGTCCCCACGCAGCCGGACTACGCCGCACATTTGCTTTGCGGCCTTGAAAATTTTTTTTTTTTTTTTTTTTTTTTTGTGCACTGCATTGCAGGGCTTGCCGATCTTCCTGTACAGTGCAGTGCAGTGCAATTGGGCAGTGCATTGAGCATTGAGCAGAAATGCAGTGATAGGTGATATGCGAAGGAAGGTGGTGCTCGTCATAACAACCGGATGCGATGAACTCGAATGCCTCAACGAACGTTCATTGTGTGTTCTTCGATCATAGACGCCGAGCTGCCCTGGCTATCATCGATGAGGCACATTGGCAAAACATCGCTTCCCTTGACTACTCGCACACTTCTCGTTTCACACTCACTTCCTTAATCTGACTGAAATATTCTTTTCACGACAATTCTCAACTCGATTTCCGCCTGAGACATCCATCGATTCTTGAACCGCGGGCACCCCATTAACCAAACATCTAGCCGCCTGAAGAATAATTGTACCTCTAGCGGACCCAACTCAATGAATTTTGTCGGGATGTTCCGAACTCATCATCTCCAACTTACAAGCCAGGTTGATCGATCATACTAGGTATGTGCGACCAAATCCCTAGTCCAGTCATCGAAAACGGCCAAAGGGAAATTACCTCTACTGTTTGGTACTCTGAACCAACTTTGTGCTACACTATCGCCGGTGTCGGTGCCGCGGCTACACAACCCGCCCCATGTTTTCAGTCTGCTTAACCTGATTCCGGGAGCGACAAATGAGACCGTATGGACAGAGACTGGCAAGCCGTTAACACCCGTTTGTTAGATCGATGTGACGCCGTGGCGTGCAGTGGGTAAAGGGCTGGCTGGATGGCCGGCTGGTATTCGAAGCGGTGGAGACTGAGGCTCGAATGGGCTGGTTGAGGTGTGATATTTCTGCTGTTGAGGAGTGGCTACTTACCTTATTATTCGCCGATGGGCGATGTTGGAGGACGGTACGTTCCTGATTTATGTTTCGGTGAGTGATCCCGACCAACATGTGGGCTGACTGTGACAGGATAGGGGAAAATGAGAGGAGAGAAAGTCTAACTGAACGTGCAAGGAAAGTCTTTGTTTGGGACAGTATAGCTGTGCTTTGTCTCCACGTTGATCATCGAGGTTTGCTTTTCTTTAGATGCCCGAGCATCATGTTGTAACATACACAAGGGCAAAGCCTTGTCTGGGTTTCGTGCTTGAGATGACTTACCACCCCTTCTGCTATACGGTTATATTGTAAATAAGCTCTGGACGCTACGGACTTTGTCGTTGGGGTTGACTCTGTCGTTCGGTTGGGGCTGTAGGCACTCATCCTGTGTTTAGGTTGCCGACTCTAGCGTAAATTGCATCAAAGCGCGAGTAGTCGTAGTCGTAAGGGGTGTAGCACAGTATACGTGTAGACACAGATGCTGGCTGGCCAAATAATCGATAAGGTTCCGAGAAGAGAAGAAGGTTGAAAGAGGCGCCCGCAGTGCAGACCTCGTCATGCAGGGCCGGTGATAGTGATACTGCTTCCGGGAGGGGAGTTTAAGCATAGCTCAGTAAAATCAAGCAGCGACGCACCAATAGGCCCAGATTCTATCGTTAAAATTGATATTGTCTTTAGCTTTCCCCTCGCCGCAAGGCATCTTTTTGCCCAAATTGCTAATTCCAGGATAGACTGCGTCAAAAAGTACCAGCAATCCTCATCGTGGCAATCGATGCCACTGTTAAAAGAATGTTGACAAGTTAGTCCACCCAACCAAAAATTATGTACCGGACTGTTGGCATTGAGGTTCAACGTACACGAAGAAGCGGCAGTTGGCTCTTGGATCGGGGCCGACAGAAGAGATGTTGGCGGCCATGAGGTGATCGATGATGCCTGGAAGGTGGTGTAGAATATGTATTAGCCAAATTGCTCACTTTTTGCGTCATCTCTGGCCGTCGGTCGGTTCAAGTCGAAACATGCTGCATTGCTTGGACAGATTGGTAGTTAAGTGCCAGCAGGTCCCCGTGGATCCAGCGTCCGTGCAAATATAGATACCAAAACGATCAGAGCTGGCACGCACGCTTGTCAAGACGGCGAGCAGCGAGGTCGGTCTCGTTGGAGATCTTGTAAGCCGCAGGAATCTCGTCGGTTGTAACGTGAGTGACGGCGCAGGTCTCGGCGCCCGAGGGCAGGGCGACGGCAAGCCTGAAGGCTGCGAGGGCAGTGAGGACAGAGATGATCTGCATGGTGATGGATGAAGTTGTGTGCTTGGGTAAGAGGCTTGGAAAGTCAACGGACTGGAAGGCTGCAGTGAGTACACCCTGTTGAGTTGTTTGAGTGATGAGAAAGGGAAGATAACCAAAGTCGTGAGGACTCGTGTTCTTTATACCCAAATTCCCGGACGACTCTAAACTGGACCACAGCAGGTTCGTACATGACCCTATGTCAAGGTCGAAGGCGTTCTTCAACCTATAGAATGGACAGAATAGCAAGATTTGCTCCCGCAAATAGTCCAGTTGCTTCGTTCGGTATAGGTCTTAGGATTCAGAAACTTTCCTCAAAGTCCCATCATGAGAATACTGAAGCGAAGCGCCCGCTCTGCCTGACTGCAGCCTGTTCCTGGACTTACTTGAGGGACTATAGTCAACCTCAAGTTCCTAACATTGATGTTGACACGAGTACCGAGCATCACAACATCAAGCCGTTCCTCTCATGGTGCAATACCTCCGACTTTAACCCGCTTCACAACATCAATGTGACACAAGCCTATATATCTCTCCACAGATTAGCCGCGATCGCATACCTCTGTCCACAAGAATTCTTGCACCCATCCGCTGGGAGCCCGAACGCCTTGTCACTTTTAGGGAAAATGAGCGTTTCGTACAAAGTTACTAAACAACCCAGGGCTCTATATTGTTGTTTCCCAATTGACCAATTACCTTTATCGAATTATGCACGACATCATCGATTGAATCCGTCCTCCGCCTTTTGCCTCCCGCCCTCCGTCAGCCTTCCCCAAGCCAGATAGGTACAGATGACATAAGATAGACAGATGCCGGTACCCGACTGGCGAGAAAGCTTCCGTCTCCTGTCTATGATGAACGCAGACCGGTAAACAGGCAAAAAGGTACGGCCCGATGGAGAGTCTGAATGCCACACCACGCCACACCACGGTTCAGATCCTGGGGTCTAGGTAGAGCCTCAGTCAGCGCATCGCAGGTGTATAGTCCCCCATGACATCTGATCTGGCTTGGTGAGTGGTAACCAATCCACTCATGTAATGCCCTTTTGACAACCTAGATGTTGGGAGCCAACCGCTTGGTATTAGGTTCGAGTCAGCTGGGCTTTTTGAAAGTATTCTTCATTACCGCTGTCAGCGTGACGATGACTGCAGTCCCATATGCTGACCTGCCGTTTGCTGGGTCTGAGAAAGCGAATGCCTACAATGTTGGGGGTGGTGTGAGCGCTTGTCAGAACGAGAGACAGCCAAGAAAGGAACAAGGGAAATCGATCAATGGCAACAGACAACAAGCAGGGAGAAAGAAAGGGGGCATAGGGAAAGATGAAGGAAACAACCGACATCACTTCGCATCTCCGAGCGAAGGACCAGTGTTTTTAAAAAGGGGGTATGTACATGCGAGATCTATTGGAACAATGTCTTGCGCCTTTTCCATCCCTGTGTACAGTACACTTCACACCACAACTCCCTAATATGCTCCAGGGCTAAAAGAAAGCCCCATCCCTTTAATGCCATTTGCTCTTCCAGATAACACCGAATTGTGTAATACAGAACTCCATTCCAATGTAATCCCTTTACCCATGACCCCTTTGAACGCTGTTCCCTAAAAGCACAACCGCACATACAACAAAGAGTAGGTATGGGTATTTTGATGTGTCGAAAATCATGTTTCCGAGTATCCTGAAAGCAAAGTGGGATGCTATGATATGCTTCAGGCGTGATAGTGACAGTTTGTTTCTGTCACCGTTTCGGTGTGTCGAGCTCACTCGCTACTGGTAGAATCACCAAGGTCTGTACCCTTGCGACGAACTGCCCAATTTGAGGTCACCGAGATCCAACTGAACCTAAGCAGCCGGCTTCAAAGCTTGGATAGTCGATCTGCTATTGCCATGACGCTCCTCCATCGACATTGGCGAACGCCCCTAGGCGTATCTGCTGCTGTCGCGGTATTTGCTCTTTGGCTTGGGGTTGTAGTCCTCAAAGTAAGGGTGGTTGCACGCTGCCTTGGCAGAGATTCGGCCGGCAGGATCGTAGACAAGCATGGATTCAAGAAGCTCGAGACCGACATCGTCAAGATTCTGGCAGAGTGGTACGTTGTAGTCGCGTACCCACTTGGGGAAGGATGCCTTGAAGTCGGGATAGGAGGTGACGCCGGGCCAGATGTCCTCAGTAGGGGTTCCAAGCAGACTATTTGGAGGGAAAGAAGTCAGTATGATAGACTAGGGGAAAAGCAAGGAGGTGCCAAGGGAAGGTAACTGCATAAACGTACCGGAAGATCTTGAAGATCTCGTCAATTTCCGAATCACCAGGGAACAAGGGCTTGCGTGTGCACATCTCGGCAAAGATGCAACCGACGGACCACATATCGACACCGGTCGAGTACTGACGACCACCAAGCAGAATTTCCGGCGCACGATACCACAATGTGACGACCTCGTGGGTATAAGTACGGAGTGGAACGCCAAAGGCGCGGGCGAGACCGAAATCTGCCAGCTTCAAGTTGCCGTCGCGGTCGATGAGCAGGTTCTGGGGCTTGAGATCGCGGTGTAGGACACGATGGCTGTGGCAGTATCGGACGCCCTCGCAAAGCTGGCTCATGAACTTCTTGATGATATCCTCGCCCAGTCCCAAATGGTGCAGTCCGGCGCCCGTACCTTCGGGGAGGGCCTTGCCCCTACCGCCGTCGCTGACAGGAAGAGCCTCCATGTACTTCTTCAGATCAAGGTCGAGGAATTCGAAGACAAGGTACAGCTTATGGCCTTGACCGCCGTCAGCATGGACAATGTTGAGGAGGCGCACAATGTTGGGGTCGCGCATCTCCTTGAGCAGGGAGATCTCGCGGATGGCGGTGGAGGGGACGCCTTCATCTTCGGCTTCGAGACGGATCTTCTTGAGCGCGACAATGCGCCCGCTGTTGGCTAAGTCGCGGGCCTTGTAGACGACACCATACGTTCCTGTGCGGAAGGTGGGATGTCAGTATGGGACCAAGAAGGAAGAGAGCCAAGGTGGAGGGGAAGAAGAAGGGGATGTTGTACCCTCGCCAATCTTTTCTAGCTTCTGATAGTTCTCCATGGTTGCTCTGTTACCCGTCCAGGTCGCTATGCTGAGATGGGTGGTTTGGAGATTCCTCGGTCTTGCCGAAAGCTGCCGGAATTGACCTTGACTGGTGCCTGGTGTTCGTGGTCGTGGTGGGGGACGATTACGACGATGCTATAGCGCTGTGGTTACAGTGATGGAAAAGCCCAGAAGCGTGGGGCGGCGGATGGAGAAGGTGACCGCCGTCGTTAAGGCTCGCTTTCTTGATCCTTGGGTCCAGCCAGGGATGGTGTCTGAAGGGAGCGCAGTGGCGGATTGGTAAACAAAAAATGGTGGAATCGTCCGTCGTTGCCGTCAAAAGGCTACAGTACTACCGTAAATACTTTTGTTTTGGTGTTGACTTTTTGTCGTGATGCTGCCGTGAATTTCGACGGGTCGTCCTGGACGGAGCTCGAGTGCGGGAGGCCGCTGATGGAAGAGGAATTGTATGCACTAAGACTACGATGCAGCGATTGATGTAATTGTCGTCCGTTGTTCCTGCAACTTTTTTGATTAGGGACGGTGAAGGGACGAGAAGTTTAAGGAAGGAGAGGCGGTGGGCGTGCAAGTTGAGGTTGAAGTTGTGGTCGTCGTTTGGTTTTCCGGATTTAGAGGACGGTTCAGGGGGGTAGCCCGCTGTAGTGCAGTGGGTTTTAGACGTGGTTGGAGACGGGACGATTGGCGCTTGCAATCGGTGTTAACACAAAAAGCGCGGACCGCGACGGCACCACGGAAACCACTGGACTGCAAGGGACGGGAGGAAGGGACGCGTCCAAAGATGGTGAATGCCGCATTTTCGCGTCAGATCCATTTGTTTTCAGGTATCTGAAAGATACAAGCTTTCAAGTAACACATGATGTCGGGAGCCCGTCCCCTTGGTTGCCGGTGTACTTGTCCAGCCCACTACCTTGGATGGGGCAGCCACGAGCTCTGTTGACTACCCCTGGCTTGTGGCGCCCAGGGGGCTCCAGCCAGACACCAAGCCTCACCTCCACGCCCAAGCATCTCGACCATCCATTGAAGCTTCACTCGGTTCCCCACAATTTCATCTTTCGACACTCACAATCCGCAACGTCACACAAGGAAGAGTCCAGTGAGATACCCGAATATAAGCAGAGCAAATTATTGTCGGTTTATTCCTCGGATATTCATTTCAAGCTTCATCGACTTTTCCATCTGCTCGACTCCAGGATGATGGGTGGACACCATGACCTGGATGCGCATGAGCAGCCGTCGGATGAGCTGCGACTCAAGTGGAAGTCGTTCGCCAAAGTCGACCAGAAGATTGTCATGAACAGCCCCGAGATCGATGACTTGCGCAGTCCCGAAAAGGCCCCCGAGTTTGTGCTCGCTGGCTCGATCCCTACAAAAACCTTGAACAAGTCGTTCAGCTATATCTGCCCCGAGGACTCACCAGAGTTCCGCGCAGACAAGGACGCCCCCATCTATTACCATCCCCTCTTGCCTGGTGAACTCAAAGTCCTGGACCCTTCTTCTTCACGAATCTTTACTGACCAACCCCCCAAGGTCTCTTGATTCTCCCAAACATCATTTCCCCCGAGGTCCAAAAGACGCTCCTTCGCAACATCATTCACCGCGACCTCAACCAACCCCATCACCAGACCAACATGCACCTTCATTTCAAGCTCCCCTACCCGCCCGTCGATCCCGAAACAGGCGTTCAGGAATCCTTCTTCTCCTACCCTCCAGATTCCGAGACTTGCTTTGAGCCCAAGGACCCTTCTGTACACAAGCCTCTCACCTTTCAACAAGTCTTCAACCGCAAGCTACACTGGGTCACACTGGGCGGCCAGTATGACTGGACGAATCGCGTTTACCCGGGCGAGCTGCCCCCCGAGTTTCCCAAAGACATTGCCGGCCTTTTGGAGACCCTGTTTCCTGAGACTCTGGCCCAAGCTGCCATTGTGAATTTCTACACCCCCGGCGATACCATGATGATGCACCGGGATGTGTCAGAGGAGACCGACAAAGGTTTGGTCAGCTTGAGTATAGGCTGCGATTCGCTCTTCATGATTTGCCCCGAGGACTGGGGCAAGGTGTCGGAAGAGGAAAAACAGAAGGAAACCAAAGAAAGTGAGAGTGGCAAGAGCGAAAAGAAGTTCTTGCTGCTAAGGCTACGGTCCGGCGATGTCATTTACATGACCAAGGAGTCCAGGTTTGCCTGGCATGGTGTGCCCAAAATCTTCAAGGGTACCTGTCCCGAGTGGCTGGAGGATTGGCCCGCGGAAGACGGAAAGTATGAGGCTTGGAGGGGCTGGATGAAGAACAAGCGCATCAATATCAATGTTAGGCAGATGAGGGACTGAGCCGAACAACGCCACTATCTTCAACCACATGTTCAGTCAACAGAATGCCAAGTGGACAAAGGCCGTCATAGAACCCAACAATGACATGGCCATCACAATCCCATTGTAAACTGTCCGTGTCTCGTTTTCCAGAACACAATTGTTTCTCCCTTCTAACACACAGCCATCAGAGTTTTTCTGAGAACGGTTTTACTGTCCATAACTTCAAACCATGAACAAGAGCTCGTGGATGTGATGACAAGCGTCCATAACTATGTGTGCGCGCCTCTCGCATTTGTCCAGTTCGATTTCTTATCATTATCACGAACAAGTCAGCATGTCACGCCACAGAGATCCTGGGATTCCCCGATTATCACTCAATTGACAGTTGGGTTAACTCTCGTGTCGGAGAACCTTTCTTCCTTGAGCTCGAAGGCGAATTCACCCTTGATGGCATAAATATCGAGGAGGTTAGGGTAAGGGGCCGGGGCATCGTCAATCGTGTCAACGAGTTCGTTCACCTGAGCGTTGCCCTTTCCCCCGAGAACCCTTCCAAGGTTAATTGGGGCCCAGCTCAGCACATCGCCTGGTTCTGCTATCAGGCTAAACGAGCTGAATCACGACGCGCTCGGCCTAGCGGCTGGCGCAATGCGCACTCGGCGGACGTAAGGGCTTGGGCGACGGATTTGATCATCGTCCTCGATGGCCTTTGCGAACAGAGTTTTGGGCATTACATTACCTATAATTAAGAGGTACGTCAGGGTGAGCGTCGCTCTAGCACTATCATATACCCTCCTACCTGAATCATTCTGTCTCAGGAACTACGATCGTTTCACTTGCTACTTTGTTGATGAAAGAGATGCTTTGCCTCATATCTAGGTTCAGAAATATATCATATTTCCATTTTATATACAACTTGCCAACTATGCGCCAGTCCCATGTTCTTTTTGTGAATAATGCGCTTGTCGACATCGTATGTTTGAGAACAAGACATGATTGCTAACCCACCCAGGATTGCGATCCTCCTATGCAGCACATGCTAGAGTAAAAACTAGCCATCTCTTTGTCTTCGGGACGGAACTCGGCCTTTTGACGGGGTTCTAGTCCCTGCGGCTTTGAATTGTCGTCTTGTTCACTGAACAGTCTTCTCAATGCTGTCATTTTCTTTGTTTCGACGCGGGAACGCCGGGTTCGTGTATCCGTAAGAACAAAAAAGAACACTTGTGCTGACACAAGTGTCAGGAACTGAACAGTGAGGATGTGTTTCGAACAACTTTCTCTTTCAGAGCACAGCCAAAGCATTCATGACGTGAATCGCCGCTGTCTCACACCCACGATCAAGCCAAAACAGCTCTCTTTGATCGCCTACGTTCGCCCCACGATGACGACTAAGCCATAAGATATATAAGCATTCCAGGTGATAGCTCGTCTTGACTTTCGATTTCACAACCAATCTCCAAAGCATTAAAAGCTGCACAACAGCAACTTCACAACAACAACAACAAGCTTCACAGCAGCAATTTTACAACAGCAACTTTACACCAACAACTTCACAATAACAAACCCAAACAAACAACCAACCAACTCCCATTATCACCACCCAAAATGTCCTCCGGCTCCAAAGACACCAACACCTTCCTCACCATGGAAGAGATGAACAGCCCCAAACACCGCGCCATCCTCGAGTTAGCCTCACGAAAAGCCGGCTTCACCTCCTACGACACCTTCACCACCTGGCTCGCCTCCCCCGCCATCGCACCCTTCTGGACCGAATTCGAGCGTGACTTCCTCAAACCCCTAGTCACCTCCCGCAAGTCCTCCTCCTCCTCCTCCACCACCACCACCACCCCTGTTGAAGCCCCCGCGGGAGCCTCCAATATTCCCTACGCCACATACACCCTCATCCCGCTCTTCCAGGCACTTTTTGGCACCAAGGAAAACCTGTGCAAGAACCCGACGAAGGAGAAGTGGAAGCCGAATCACCACATAGCTTGGTTTTTCCTGAAGGTCTGGGACCGGAATCATGAGGAAATGCGGACCAGCCTCTGGGCGGGTTGTTATCTTGAGAATGTGAGGATGTGGGCGATGCAGCTTTGTTGGGTGCTGGATTCGATGACGAGGTGTAAGTACCAGGAGGAGTTGGGTGTACATGTGGTGGAGTTTAAAGGGCTGAGGGATGAGGGGTGTGTTATTACGTATAAGTTTTAGTTGGGGGGGGCAGGAAGGGGGAGTACTCGGTGGTTGAGAGTGAGCGATGGAAGGAGACGGGTTGGCGTATGGGTGGATGGTGATGGGCAGCTGCTGGCGTACAAACGGTCTAGGGTTTTCTGGGCTTTTGGATCTGTTTCTTTGTTGGCGAAACGGGGCAGGAAGGTGATGCCAAGTAACAATATTGACGATGAATCATAAATGTATTCACATCTTTCAATATCAACCACTCGGCTGTCCAACTAATCAGTGATTACCCACCAGTTTCTCCCCGTTTTCCGTTAAAATTCCTTATGTAACCTCGTCAACGGCCCTCGCTGTGGCCTTACTTGCTCACCTCACCTGGTCCCATGACCCATGTCCATGGTCTTCATGACTCCCATCTTCCCAAAGGACAAAGACGTACATACCCATTTTCGGTTGCTTCTTTGTTCTACTCTTTCAGCAGGCTGTTCACGTTCGAACGAGGTTGGGTTCCGCTTCTATGAAATTCGCCCATGCGGTCCAACTTGGATTCAGACCCCCGGAAGTCATGGCGGCGACTTGGAGATGACCTCGCGTGCGGATACTCGGATCGAGATTGGTGAACAATCGTCTATACCACATGAAGCCATTTCGCCATAGGACAATGGACAGCGTAATATATTGCGAGAAACGAAGATGGCTTCATCCAGGGCATACTCAGGGCATATATGGAAGAGTACCTCTATCTAACTGTGGAGTGGTTGTCGCCAGCACTGGCTGGCATTGACCCTAACCCCGGAGGGGGGGAAAAAAAAAAAAAGGGAAAAAAAAAAACCAGGATCGAGTAAGCCCATCCATGGATAGGAAGAAGAAACATTTCATTTGTGATAGGAAATGGTTCGGTTCGGGCTGGTGTGGTGGGTGTGTGTTCAAAGAAATAATGGTGCCCACCTCAGTTTTGGTGCGCGATCGCTCCTTCTTATACCTTTCAAGCGCACGGCAAACGTTCCTTACAGCGAGCTTGAGAACCACAAACGGTTTTCTGATGGCAACAGAGACGTATGCTTGCCCGAGGCCTAAATCGTCATGACGTAGGGGATTGGGAATGAATCGGCGTTTACTGCTGCATCAAAGCCGTGAGCGATGTGGTCTAGACTTGTGGATGTGTGTTTGCTGGGAGTGGGCGTTGGCGAACGATCTCGAAAATTTTAGGATGCGCTTTCTCTCGCTGTCTTCGGGAAATCATTGCGTTTTGAAACAGGAGTACTGCGTTTGGTGATGCTTGATGGTGCTTCGTTGATTATGGCATTGTTGCCTCGAATTCGATTGCTGAGAGCCTGAGTCAAGGAAACAAGCTCCGAAGCCAACGACACAGCAGCGGTTGGGACCTTCGCCGAAGATTGGCGTATGAGAGAATCATCCATCCGGCATCCACGGCCAACACTTGGCACAGCTGTAGATGTTTCTTCATCAAACTTGTGTCGTCGGTGCCGAAGTCCACCGTGATGTTGGTGCAGCTGATAACGGACTATGTCGTGAAAGACAAAACGACAAACAATTTCGTGAATCATCTCTCTATGTCGACACCAACAATGCTGCTTCCAAGATCCGCTTCGGTGAACATGATGCATCGACAGACCTCCAGAATTGCGCAAGCCCGGGAGCCAGAGAACCGACAGTCTGCGACTCGAAGTGCATATAACGAACCATTCCCCGACCTGTTCCTGGCCTTCCCTTTCCTCATCACCATCAACATTCACACTTTCACACCAACGAGGACCACCGCTACAACAACCAAAGCTAACAACAACAGTAACCAACAACCAATAACTACCAAAACATCAAAAAAATGACTACTTGCGTCGCTACCCAGACTTTCACCCACGTCTCTCTCAAGGTGTACCACCCGGAGTCGGACTACACCACCTCCGCCGAGCCCGGCAAGCCTCGCCCCGGCAGCCCCGGTCCCAACAAGCCCGACAACTGCGGCTTCGAACCCGGCCCCATGAAGAGGGACGACCCTATCCCTCGTCCCCAGACCCCCTTGGTCCCAGTGCCCAACTCTGATGACGACCCGATCCCTCGCCCTCAGACCCCGCTGGTTCCCGTCCCCAACTCTGATGACGACCCGATCCCTCGTCCTCAGATTCCCTTGGTCCCGGTTCCCAACTCCGACGGCGAGGGCGATTCCAAGCCTGCCCCTCGTCCCCCTACTCCTCACCCCAACGGTGACCGCCTCGAGTTGGACCCCATCCCTCGCCCGCAGACACCTCTAGTCCCGGTTCCCAACAGCGACGATCAGCCCGTCCCTCGTCCCCAGACTCCCCTCGTCCCGATTACCAGCGACGACTCCGACGATGAGTGCCTCGATGACGACCCTATCCCCCGTCCCCAGACTCCCCTGGTTCCCGTTCCTAACAGCGATGAGGTGGGCCCTATTCCTCGTCCTCAGACGCCGATGGTGCCGAGGCCTAATGCTGATATGGTTAAGCCGGTTGCTTGCTGCTAGGCTTGTGGCTTATACCTGAGTGAGAGAGTTGGGAGGGGTTTGGAAGGATAGGATTTGAGGAGGAAGTGTGCTATCTGGGGAGATGAATGAATGAACGATGGAATGATTGGTTCACTTGAACGTGATGGGAAACAAAGGGAAGGATTGATTGAGATTGGTGACAGAAAAGTTTCAGTTGATGGGATTTGCGATGATTTCAATCAGTGCGAGATAGAAAGGAAAGAAAACGTCGCTTGATTGATAGCCGGATTTCAGTAGTCAGAGTATAGAAACGCGCGAGTCGCAGAAGAAAAAGCATTGGTTTCTCTGAACATTGGTCGCGACGTGATAAAAAATATTTCCGATTGCGCGTGAAGCGGTGACGAACTGAAGTGGGTGTGACCTTGCGATTTGCATGGTGACGGATTGACAACTCTTGAATGGTGGTGATTTCTTGATGGAAAGGGAAGCGGGAAAGTGAGCGGTAAGGGAAGGAGGAGAAGATGGAAATGGAAGTAAACGCTGAGCAATATGTGGAAGCGGCCTGTGCGCTACACCTGGCAAACCCAACACTTGACGATGCCGATGACGTGAACAACAAATTTATCTCCCTTATCGAACGAACAGTGACTGAAGTTGGCAAAAAGCCAGATGCTCAAAGACAATATCACCATTGCTTTTGACCGTCGCGAAAAGCCCCGAACGACATTGCAAAACCCAAAAAAAAGCCAAAAAGAAGTTGTCCCCTCGACCGGAATCGAGCCGGTGACCTTTCGGTATACAATCTAGACAATTACAGCCGAACGTGATAGCCAACTACACCACAAGGGGATTTTCATTTGTTGAAGTGGGACATTGAATTAGCTTCTTAAGTACCTCAGTGCACATAAGCACCACTGATGACAGAAGGTCGGGAGTTTTGGGGTTGGGCTTCATGTTGCTGTTGAGGTGGTTATAGCATGATCGTTGAAATGAGAGGAGGATGACAAAGCATCTTACAGGATTGAGGGTTCCTGTTTTACTCAGGATTGTTAATATACTCGAAGAAAAGTCCGGTAAAATGTGCACCAACACAACCTTCCTGAACACCTCAAGATTCACACGTCGGCTTTCCAATCTCTTTGTTCGCAACTTCCCTTGTTCCACAAGCCTTCACAAAAGGTTAAGTTTCCCTTGGGCTCTCCATCAGTCTCCAAACCCCCGAACGTGTGCCGACTCCCGCAACCGCCCACCTCCCGTTGCACAAGTAGACAAGGCAGACACCACCGGTACCCCCATGGACCTACTATCTCTTGAGACATCCCCTCACGAGAAAAGAAGCCACTCGCTTAGTCCCAAGCAGTCCCAGCCTGTAGCAGCATGTCTCACACGCACATTTATAGTCTTGCGGGTCCCGCGGTGCAAGTGTATTGAGACTTGCCTTGTCAATGATGCCCATCATGTCCAGACTTCTTCTCAACGACCAATAGCGGCCAAATGGGGGAAGAGGGGAAATCTTACGCACTGCAGATATGTACAGCATTTATCACCACTCTCTCAACTTTCAGCCCTCTATACAGACCATGACACGCATTGGTTTTCTAGTCCCCACAGCCAGCCCACTTGGCCATTCAACGGCCAGTGTTCTGCATCCGAAGATGTCTCGGTCTCTGGCGGAGGGGGGCTTTCCTGGTTTTGATGGGGCTTGCCGTGAAGTTCTAAAGGGTCTTAGAAAGCTTTGAGAGCGACTGGGAGTGGCAGATCTCATTTCCCTCATGTGTCACACCATTGACATTTGACACCCTCAGACTCTGACGCCCCGAACGAAGGCCCGGACGACTTGCCTGAATTTCTCAAGAGTCAAGAAACCCAGACCCTCCCTTGGCCTTGGGTCGCCGAGTCCCGACAACCTTACCCAAATGTGCCAGAACCGGAGCATGGTCCGCGGTTGGTGGCGCTTTTCACGATAGCTGATTTCTTCAGATCGGCGGACGACGCGGGGAAGACCTGGGTGATGGATGGATGGGTAGAATGGGCCACGGGATCAATTCCGGCCTAGACTGGAGAGACTTGGAAATTTTGCTTTCTTACATATCGAGTGGACGACAACTGAATGAAGGGGGGCGAAGGCGCACCAAACGGGCCTCGAATCAAATCCCAAACTGCCACAACCTCATGCCACTCACGATCCGTGCATGTTGGAGTTTGCGATTTGTGAGAACCTGTGATGACTGATGGATGGGTAAATGTCGAAAACTGCATGTTGCTTCTGCCGCCAGAAAGCGGGAGGGAAAAGGTCGAGATCGACAAAGCAGAAGTCGAAGTCCGGCAAAGCTCCTTTCCCAGCCACTGGTTTATTGCAGCCCTTCTTTTCCTATTCTATGGGGCATTGAGCTGTCAGTAGCTTGCTTTCTTGGTTGGCAGCGAGTCCCTTGTAGTGTAGTGATTCAGTTGATTGGAGAGGCCACCCAAAAACTTTCGGCCCGGCCCTCTGGAGAAAAATCTCTTGCAGCACCAGTTGCAGACAGTCCGGCAGAGCTACTGCGGACGCCGTAAACCGCATGCTTGCTGAAATGTCGCATTCTGGCTGGTCGGCTCTCAGCCGGAATTATGGAGCCCAAAGAGCCCTGTTGCGACCCTCGTGGCACCAATGCCAGCAGAGGATCATCTCGACCGAGTCGCTTGAAGGTCGCAACCATCACGGCCGTGAGTGCAAAGAGGCCGTCCAAGAGGTCAGATTTGTGACTGACAGTCTCAGCCCGAACCGCAGAAGGTCTTGTTAACCCAATGATCGCCACTGGGGTCCGCCAAGCTGGCAGCCAGTGGAAGGGCATCCTCGTTGGATCACGAAGCTTTTCAAGGGTATCACCGCATTTTCCAGCATTCCCTGTCTTTGAGCTGAGGGACCGGGGTGCTTTTGGTGCCAAGTCCAGTGATTAACCCTTATCGGGGACGGAATAGCCGCATGTGGGGGCTGGTTCTCCTTTCTGGATTCGAGAGACCGGATGGGCTTTAAAACTCCAGAGCCCTCTCTCGGCTCGGGGGGCAAGCCTACGCTGGGCTTCTCGCCCTTGGGAAGTCTGTGCATATCCCTTTCTTCACGGCCATCACTGGGTTTTTCGAGGTTATAAGCTTCGATCATCCATCGACATCCAAGCCCCAGCTGCCGTCCTAGGATCGGGATTTCTGATCAGCGGTGAACATGGGCGCCTATACTTCAGTACAGCAGTGCCTTGAGCACTATGGAGTCACGATAAATTGTTCTGTAGTTTACGCACCCGACAACCAGACCGTGATATCTGTCGGAGGAAACATACCCGGAGACTTTAACCCAGATCCAGATATTGCGGGTATCGGTGTAAGGTTCCCCAGAGTCGATGGACCCTTTCCCTGTACAACTTGGATGTGGACACAAGCTTACACGTTTCCGTGTCTTTAGATCCTCGGAGCCTTTGTCGTCCTAACGGGGTTTTCGTTATTCATAGCCTTCTTGCATGTCTTGTGGCACTACGCCAAGCTGACAAAGCTTAAAACAAGAATAACAGAAGAGTAAGTCATACCTCGATGGACGAAGCGCTTCGCGGCTGGTGAGGTTGCTAACCGCCTGCTCAACAGAGAGAAGGAAAACAAAAGATGGCAGCTCAGCATTGGAGGCTTCTTTGAGATGCTCATTATCTCGTGTAGTGATCAGCAGATTTTCACCGGAGCCGCGTACGCCATCACGATGCGCTTCGCCAAAGCCTGCTCCATCTCGGCCTACCACTACAATGTTATCTCGAACATGCTGTTAATCACCTGCGCCACACACTTGCTGACGCTTCTTGTGTCCAAGCACTACTGGGAGCACCCTTGGGTGGCTGGAATCCGGACGGTAGCGACGGCGCTATTGTACCTCGCGACGGGTATTCTTCTTTCTACCCAGGCTGCCCCAGGTGCCGAGCTCGCGTTTCCGACCCAAGTTCCTAAAGACGACGATAAATGGAGCACCCTCCTTCTACCAGCCGCCTGCTTCCAAGGGAGCGCTGCGCAGTTTGGAAACACCTTGCAGCAGTCTTTCCACGGAGCCGGACTGTTCAAGGTGGGCGACCGTATCACCGGATGGACTCCGTTCGTCATTCTTGTCCTGTACTACGTCCTTGCCAACATCGTTACGCTTGGTCGGGTCGTTCGCGCAGGACGGGAGAATGGCGGAAAGCGGGAAAAGTTTTGCAAGTGGTTGGTGGAGTTAATAGGACAGAAGAAGCTGAAGTGGGCGCATCGTATTGGTGGACAGGTCTATGGCGTGTATCTGTTGGCTGGCCTGGCAATTTCGGGATACACGATGGCCTCCTCTTCCGAGTACATTGCCATGCTTCGCCGCTGGATGGACCGATCAGGGTGGATCCAACTCTTTAATGGCACCAACCCGGAGAACGACCCCAAGTCCTTCGGTCAGCTTGTTCCTCTTCTGATGATGACACTTACCGTGTTTACCTTTTTGCAGATGTTGAGTGGTAAGTGGCGTCGTGCCCGTCTTTTCGGTTTGCTCATCAGCTAATATCTTTTCCAGATGCCATTACAATCAGGAAGTTGAAGAATAATCAGCGCGAAGAACTTGAAGACGTGAGGCAGGAATTCGAAGACCAACTGGAAGACGCAAGAATGAGCTCGGACAAAGTCCAAAACAGTGGCATGGGCAACGGAAAGCGGCCTGAGGTCCACGAAAAGGAGACCTTCAGCAGGCAATCTGAAGCAAGCGGAAGCCAGGCTTATGGGGTGAACTCCCAAACACCTCTCTCGCCGGCTCCGATGTACACCATGTTCGCCAACCCATCTTCTTCGAGCAGCGCTCCGTTCTTTGTCTACGCCGCACCGACTGGCTCGCCGATGGCAACACCCGATTGGGCATCCATGACACCGCAACAAGGAACGCCGATGCATTTTATCATCCCGGCGCAGTTTGTAGCGGGAGCGTTTCCGATGACGACTCCTGGAAACGGAAGTGCGCCTTCACCTCCAGGGTTTCCTTGGAATTCCCCCACTCCGTTCGGTCCTGGTCCTGCTCCGGCATCGAGCGCACCTGGCCCGAGTAAGCCCTCGCCGTCCGATGATTTGTCGTCTCAGCCGGAACCCTCAACAAAGGCGGAACCTGAGATCATCACGAAGGACACCAAGTCGACGCCAGTGGTTTCCGTGTATGATGTGAACACCACGCCATCTCCGCCATCGAGATCCTCGACAGTTCCCATTCCGAAGTCGGACCCCTCCGATAATGAGAAGCTGGCGCCTCATCCGGCTAACCTTCGTAGAGCTGATACCGATTTTACGCTGATAGGACAGCCGAGCTCGAGTTTGGATGCTGGGGGCCAGACGGATCAGCAAATGCCGGCACAAGGCTTCAATGGTGTTGCTGCGGATCCTAACACGCTAAGTTACTTTCCCGAAGTTGCCATTGCCGAGTCAAGCGTAGAGGAAGAGGGACAGGAAGCGGAGAGAAGGGCTGGCGAGGGAGATACTGCGGGGGGAACTGGATTTGAGGTTGGAAAGGCGATGTAGGATGCCAGTCGGTAGCGATGCCAAAGGGAGTTTGTGGAACCAAGGCCACTGGGTAAGGGAAAGAAACATGATTTCGCTGGAGTTTTTGGGCATTTGGCTTCTGGGAGGATGTGCTACGATACCATGGTTTAATGAGTGTGGCCATTTAGCGAAGAGCATGTAGCATCAAATAATATGTGTCGACCGTCGAATCTCTGCGGCGAGACGGCGAATGGTGGCACCGCATGCGGGTCTGACTTGCGACTTCCTGTTGTTGACAGTGGTCCATATGACGTGGTGGAATTGAAAGGAGGAAGGCTCCGAGTTGGATTCCAGACTCCGACCTGGCCGCTCGGCCCCCACCACAAAATTCAACTGAGACCGTGACCAAGATCGGGACATTGTACCCCGTGGGCGCTCGCAATGTCTTGTCAAAATGCTCCGAGAGGGGACAAGAACGTGGGAGATTAGGGGACACAAGAGGAAGTGGGAGTCAGTGGGAGGCAAGTGGGGGGTATGTGTGTGGGGGGAGGAGGGGGGGTGAAAGCGGGGAAACGCCCTGGCCTCGCCTAGAAATTGGGGTTCGGGACGGGAACCTCTGGGGAAATGGAAGCATCTCCACCCCACCTTGGCCATTAGACCCCCCCAACCCAAGAGCGCCCCAAGGGAACCCCGTTCATCTCATTCCCAGACGACGACTCATCATCAACATCCCATCCCATAAAAAGACGAGCCCAATGAGGTCAACTCCCACCCGCTTTCTTTCCCGCATCAACTCGCATCTTTCTGCAGCAGCATCACCGGCATCCTCGTCCAAAATGAAGCTCCTCTACCCCACCTCTCTCAAGCTGGACGTCTCCCAGATCGAGGGATTCCCCTCCGTCACCCTCCACCCCTACGACGTCAAGGCTCCCATTCCCGAGGAGCACGTTGATGCCGAGATCCTCGTCACCTGGACCAACTCCTCCGACAACCTCAAAGATGCCGTCAGCCGTCTGACCAAGCTGCGTTGGATCCAGTCCCTCGCCGCCGGTCCCAATGACGTTCTCAGCGCCGGCTTCGACACCTCCAAGGTCGCCGTCACCACCGGCTCCGGCCTCCACGACCGCACCGTCGCCGAGCACGCCCTTGGTCTCCTTCTCAATGCCGCCCGCAGGTTCTACGAGATGCGAGATTTCCAGCTCCAGGGCAAGTGGCCCGGTCACCTCGGCGGTCCCCAGCCCGATCGCCCCTCGGACAGATTTACCACCCTCCGTGACGCCCGCGTCTTGATCTGGGGCTTCGGAAACATTGCCAAGACTCTCACCCCCTCTCTTGTGCAACTTGGATCCCAGGTTCGCGGAGTTGCTCGCCGTCAAGGTGTCCGCGATGGAATCGAGGTATACTCTGAGGACAAGCTTGCCGAGCTTCTACCAGAGACCGACGCTCTTGTCATGATCCTCCCCGGCGACCCATCCACAAAGCATGCTCTCAATGCCGAGAGGCTGAAGCTGCTCCCCAAGCATGCCTGGGTGGTCAACGTCGGACGTGGCACCTCCATCGATGAGGATGCCCTCTACGATGCTCTTGTGGAGGAGAGGATTGGCGGTGCCGCTCTCGATGTGTTCGAGACAGAACCTCTTCCTGAGCCAAGCAAACTCTGGAAGGCACCCAACCTCATTCTCAGCCCACACGCGGCCGGCGGCAGGCCACAGGGTGCCGAACAGTTGATCGTCGAGAACCTGAGAAAGTTCTTGGCCGGTCAGCAGTTGAAGAACCTCATTTAAGCGTTTTGTTGTTTGTTTCTGGGATTTGGAAAGAAGTAGCATTTGTCAGGCAAAAGCGATTTACCGAAGGGTCGAAAAGAATATACCACGATTAGAATATCACCGTCACTTCCCGCGCCTTTTCTTTGGTTTACCCAGAAGATCCTTGTACTCCCGCACCTCGAGCGACTATCCTCGCTTTAAGACGTTTGGTTATACACGCGCTATATCTTGAATTGTCTCGTGCACACAACAGCTTTGTCCGGTTTGCAGTTCAATAGATTGACAAAAAGGCTTATCAGAAGTTTACAGGTTCCAGATATTCGCACCCACCCGTTCAGATTGCTCTCTTGTGGCCAGAATCTAACGAGCATTCCCGAAAAGCCAGCACAACGCCTCCTCTCCCGCCGCCTCGCGTGCACCTGAAGTAACCTCTTAAGCAATGACTTGGACCGCGCCGTCGCCGGTCGTTGCTCGCGACTCATTGCTCGAAAGAGCCCCGTGTATGAAATTCCACCACTCTTTGTGGAAATGAAGGCATCTTCCGATTCTTTTCCTTCCAACTTAGTTTATCTTGCCTTCCTACCTACCTCTACCCTCGCACTTTGGCTAACACCTCCCTGGCTCCCAAACCACTTCTCCCCCCTCGTTCAAAATGAACAGCACAGCAGCTGCATCGATAACAACAGGTTACATGCCTGAACTGAACTGCGGTCGAGGTACTCTACGCATTATTTAGAGTTGCTCAACAACAGCATTCCTCTCTCCTGGACTGCGTACCATCCACAGGTTGGGAACCCCACGGAGTCGAAAGGAACATGGTTCGAACGGAAGTTTCACATGGCATACACGTCCGTCATTCTTCCTGAAGTAGCGATAGCCACCAGTCTGCAAAACGTCTGCGAAGCTTCACTCTTGAAGCGCGACATGCCTGTTCTTCCAGGGTTCAAGAACTTCAGCCTTCGACAAGCATTTCTGATCGTAATCGGAAGGGTTTACTATGAACCCCCGAGCTCATGCCCTGCACCCTTGAGTTCACCCCCTGAAAATTCTTACGACGGTCCCAAATCAGACAGGTCCTTCCATAACAGTACCAGTGATGGTCAGAAAGACACCAAACAAAGACCAAGAAAGTGCGAAAACCTCAAAGTACAAGCCCTTGAACCCAGGGAGGCTTTACAGACTTGCGTGTATTCGCGAGATTATGTTCGACCAGCTGCCATGAAATTCGGAAATCGACGAGCGCAGCAAGAGCGATTGGGTTCTCAAATCAATTTTTCAATTTCCAGACTCTTTGGTTTCTCGCAAATATCATCTTTTGTCTCACACTTGGCTACGACATAACACTGCTTGAAGATGTCACTACAGCATTTGCATTCTGTGGCCTCATTCAACTTCTCGCCTGGATCCGTTGCCCCCAGGACATACGCAAACCATACCTTGTCACACTACGGAGTGCATCAGAGCGAGAGCAGGACCGTTTCATAAAGGAACAGCCTCGAGTTTCATGGCTACAGAGGATGCTGGTTCACCGCGGGTTACGACCTCAGCCAGGCACGGCTGAACTGGAAATCGCCACTTTTCCGGAGTCAAAAGAGCCTCGAAACACCATCATGAGGCGAATTTGGGGAGGGAAAAAAAAAAAAAAAAAAAAAAAAAGAAGAAGAAGCAAAATTGCAACATCACGGTATTCGCCTGGCTCACTTTGATCATCGGYACAATGGCATTCGTGGCCATACATTTGGAAGCTTGGAACTATCCCTTTGAACGTGTGATCGACAAGTGATTATGGCGGTCGTCTTCTATAGTGTCATTCGTTTTCATATTCATGATGATGCCTCTTTCACCTCACATGGCCCCCAAGCCAAAAAGAAAGGCCGACGATACAGAGTTCAACGGCACCGAGTCTAACGTCACAGAGTCTAACGTCACAGAGACCGACAACACAGAGGTCGATGAAGAGAAAGCGATCAAAGAGGTTTCGAAGCCTCTCCGTGCTATTGGCCTCATCCTTTCAGCTTGTTACACCTATTCGCGTATCGCTTTAATAGTGTTGGCTTGCAGGGCATTCAGAAAGGCACCGGTGGGCATCTACCAAGAGGGGAGTTTGGACGACGTTTCTACCACATCTTTGAAATCGAGACCAGCGAAGGTAATGGCATCGAGGGTCGACGGCAGGAAGGTCATGATAAAGGTGTGACTGAGGGTTTGAAGTTGCAACGTCCCAATAGTCACGGGAAAATCGATGAAAACATTTATGTGCAATAGTCAATAGTTTTCTTTTAATCTCGGGTTGTTGGCTTTGGCACTTACTGCCCCCCGGAAGGTGTTCTTCGGCATTGAACATCGAGATCCTCAATATTGGGAGAACCTTTGGTATCGATCGTTGCGCATGCTACTTCGACTTTCCGCAGCTCTTAGGTTGTTTTGTCGAGCTTTTATTGGAATTCCCCTATCTAGAGGACGTTGAGATGTTGGAGTGAGGACGAAGATCAGGAGGCCGACAAGTGCGGATGCTACAGGGCAGATGTGTGACGTCGGTCTTGAACTTTCCATACCGTATTACCTAATAAAATATGCCCAGAATTAGTCCATTAACTCAAACGGGAAGAGAAAACCTGGGCAGTGGATAAGGTATTCCAGATGTTTGTGGCTGGTGGCAGTCCGAGGGTTCCTTGGAGGTTGGACCCAACATTCCCGGCATCAAGTACCGGACCCCTAAGTGAACGTGTTTGTTAGGCGGGGAACTTTGGTAGGGGACTTTGTGATGACCTCCACAACTCATACAAAAACACTTGAAATCACTTCTTTCGTTTCTTCTTTCTCTTACTTATACATCTATCGCAGAATCCTCCCCCTTTGTTCCATCCAAAGAAAAAAAGAAGCCGAAAAAAATGTTAACTTATACCCAAGACCAGCTGGATCGCTATTTCCGGCATATCGGCTATTCGCCGAAGGATGCCGATGACGCCCAATATGCCGAAAAAGACGACCTCGGCAGGCTCGCCATGCTGCAGCTACGCCACATGGCCCGCGTTCCATTTGAGAGTCTGACACTGCATTATTCGAAACACCACAGATTGTCACTGGACCTGGAGGACCTCTTTGAAAAGATCGTCGATAAGGGGAGGGGAGGGTACTGCATGGAGGTCAATGCATTCTTTGGGGCCGTCTTGCGCAGTCTGGGTTACACACTCATTAACGTGGGAGGAAGGGTGAAGGCAGGCGATGGGGAGTACAAAGGATGGTTTGTGGTACCTACCGAACATAGGTCTATATACCTAAACATCGTGCACTAACGACATCTCAGGAATCACATGGTCAACATCGTGACCATCAACAACACACGATATCTAGTTGACGTAGGATTCGGTTCCAACGGCTCCGTTAATCCAGTACCCCTGAAGCACAACCACGTCTTTACTACCGTCTGTCCTGTGCGAGGACGACTCGAATACAAAAGCCTCTTACAACACACCGACCCTACCAACCAAAGGATATGGGTATACTCAACCCAGGAAAACTCATCCGCGCCCTGGAAGGAAATGTACTGTTTTGCCGCCGACATGGAGTTCTTCCCGGCCGATTTTGAGGTCATGAACCTATCGACCATGACCAGGCCTCAAAGCTTCTTCGTGCAGACCGTCATGTGCATGTGGCTTTTGCTCGATAACGACAACGACAAAAAGGATCATCCTATAGGTGTCCTGATCTTGCACAAGGATTATGTCAAGAGGAGGATAGGCGATAAGTCCGAGATCATCGAGCACTTTGAGTCAGAAGAGCAGAGAGTGAAGGCCTTGGAGAAGTATTTCGGCATTGTGCTTACAAGAAAAGAGAAGGAGGCAATTCGTGGCTTGCCAAGTGAGTTGAAGACGAGGTGCGGGCATTGTTAAGTGATGAGTAGAGGTACTGGGGTTACACGGAAAGTTGGAGTTGCATACGTAGCGGAATGGGGGGTAGAGCAGAGGAGGCTTTGCCGTCTTTTTTCGACGACACTATAAGACAATGTGCAAATAGTTTGGTACCCAATCATCTAGGGCCCAGCTACTTTGAACATCTGCCGGATATGTGCTCCTTACCCCCACCCGCCTGGAGAGGATCAGACAAGCGAGCTGTATATGCAAAGACGCGGAAGGGTGGCAGTCAATCCGCAAATCCTACGAGATTGGCGAGAGTTACCCCCGCATGTTTCTCCAAGCCACTCACTTTATAGTCGACTTCCTGAACCTGTTTCTCCTCGGATTAACACACCATCTCGGGCCCCCGGACAACGCAACACCAAGGACCTTTCCACTCGGTTCATCTTCGCCAGAAGCCGTTGCAGAACAGGCATTCCGGCACCCACATCCGACATTCAGGACTGGTGTGAGAATGGCATTCATTGGCGAGGTGGAACACGAGGACAGACAGCCCTTTTGAAGCACGCCATATCATCCCGTCTTCTCATCCAAGACGCCGAGACGGGGGAAGACTTGATGATGGTGTCCTGTGACAAACGAGGTTTACCAACTATGACACCCATTTTCAGCTTATTTCCGTTCATTGAGAGCTTCACGACATTCAGAAGCCTTCCCTCAACTGCGTATCTCATCTCGTACGTCCAAGACCACGGATAATCAACTTTTACAATGCGACAACAACATACGGCTCAAACCTCTCCCCCTTGCAGTTCCCAATCGACTGGGTCCTGGATCTCTTCACTCCATCTCCCATTGTTTGCTCGTCCTTTATGTTAGCGCATAGTTCTTGCAGAAGCGTTTCTTCCGAGTTCCGACCTCACTTCTTGTACAGTGTAAAGCAAAGTATTTAGGCAGTTGTTGATTGATATCAGTCCCTCAATATACACCTTATAGCTTCGGTAGTAGTAGCATTCTCAACACATTTGATCATCATTCATTCTCATGAAACATCTCAGTGATTCACCTATTCATGCACACTCAAACACACCTCTTCTCCAATTCATGCTCAGATCATCATCACCACCTCACCCTCATCACCACCTCCCCTCACCTCCCCCCTAAATCAACGCCAAAACCCCAGCAACACCCACAACCCCGGCCCACACCAACGCCCTCGTCTCCCAACCACCCCATACCCTACCCGCCGCATTCTCATCATCCCCGCCCTTGCTTGTCGCGCTCGGTGAGCTCCCCGAGCCCGCCGCTCCAGTCCCCGTAACAATTGTCCCACTCTCCGTACTCGTCGGGCTTTCCTCCTTCTTTAGGAGGACATAAATCTCGCCCGTCGAATCGCTCGTCATCCACAGCCTCTCGCTGGAATCAAACGCCAGTCCCACAGGGCGGAAGCACTTATCGGGACAGACCGAGTTATCTTTATTTATGATGACGTCCCTCAAAGCATCGCGGCTGTTTTCCGCGCTGACGGTTGGTTCGCCGGTGGTGGGGTTGAATGAGATGGAAGATAGGCGGTAGCCGACGGGATCAGTCTTGTCGAAGGACCCCCTAAACGTGACGTAGGCGACATCACCCTTGGGGGCGAACTTGATGTCGATGGGGGCGTAGTGGGCCGGGAAGGTGAGGCGGGGCGACACATAGTCGCTGGCGCAGGTTTCGTCGGTGAGTTTGTTTCCCGAGACGGTCTGGGCGTTTTCCTCGGTGATGGCGAATTGGGAGCCGATCTTGAGGTTGTCGTTCTCGGGAATCTCGGACACGTCCCACACGGCGAAGCACTTGGGGTAGCCGTAGTTGCCGCCCTGCCCGTGGCCCTTGGTGCCGTTGAGGTAGCCGAAGAAGTTGAGCTCCTCGCCCGGGTTGTTCTCGTGGATGTCTTTGCCGTTACGGGTGACGCCGTCAATGGAGTTTTCCACGGCGTAGATGCCGCCTGTGATGGGGTGCTCGCCCACGCCGACCGAGTTGCGCAGGCCCCAGCCGAGCACGACGCCGTCTTCGTTGTAGTCGTAGGCCTTTGTGGAGCTGGTGACGTTGGAGATGTCGAAGGCGCGGATCTGCGAGAGGCCGTTGTTGAGGACCTCGGCTTGGGCCTCGTTGCCGTCGGCGCTGCCGCGCGAGACGAGCAGGTAGCCGTCTTCCTTCTGCGAGAGGAGGAGGGTGCGGGTGACGAGATCGTTGTTGCTCATGTTGGTGACGATCTCGCGCTTGCCGCTGACGGTGCCGGCCTTGGAGTCGTAGTCCCAGGCGTAGACAGCTGAGGCGGAAGATGCGTAGAGGGTCTTGCCATCTTTGGAGAGGGCAATGCCGTGGTTCAGCTGGGAATTGTTAGCTATCTTGCTTCTTCCATAGCTCAAAGGAAACGTACCGTCTTCTCGTCGATGAGTGTCTTGGACTCAGAGACTGAGATACAAGTGCCTCCATTGTCTTTGAGCGTATGGCGAGTGATACCCTTTCCGCTCTCGACAACCAGCAAAGCACCCGAGCTATCAAACTGAAGGCTTCTGGGCTTGGTCAACTCGCCGGCGATCAGTTGGGCTTGCCATCCGGCCGCCACAACGGGGAGATCATATGATGGGACAAGAACTTTGTCGCAAGAGTTCTGAGCGAGGGCAGTGGCTGAAAGTCCGACTGCAAGAGCTGCTTTGGCAACTCCGTTGGTCTTCATCGCGCTGGTATGAGAATGAAACACACAGTGACCTGAGTATCAATGTATGATATCGTTGTGTCTTGTCTCAGGAAGGGAACGGCCCGGTTGACTGGAATAGTGAGAAAAAGATGTCAGATGGACAGAGAGATGGATGGGAGGTCAAGTTCAATAAGCTAGTAGATGGACCATGTGAGCACATGCAAAAGGGGTGCATCTGATGCGGGTTATAAAGGGCTTCTAAAGAACATCTCGAACCAAAAGGGCGGTAACATACATACATCAGGCCAGTGACGACTACAACCAGGATTCGGCTGCTGAAGAGGAGGCCATTTTCCATAACTCCGACTTACCGCACAAAACGCCACAAAGCGACGATAAGAGGCCGGAGCGGTCATAGTGCATCCGAAAGGGTGTTGGCCACCCACGAGATCCCCACGATAGCTTTTCAGCTCTGTACGTAACAGCCAGAGGCGTTCGGTAGTCAGGACTTGCCCTATTCGGCTCCCACTGGTCAGAGTTGGCAGGTGAAACCCGTCGCCGCTCTCATCAACACCCAGCACATCCCATATAATCCTGCATACGGAATCCAATAGTGTAGCACCCAGACGCGGGTTGAAGCTGTCCGGCATGTCCTTCAGGCTTCAGGCCGTCCTTCACACCATTGCTGTGCCATCACCAACCGTCAAACCCCGCATTAATCTACGCAGAGAAGGTAGTATTGGGCCAATCGCTCTGGTTCCCCATGGTGTGGTTCTGTATATCGAGTGGCGGGTATCGAAACAGAAGAAAGAAGAAATGGAATGAGTCTGACGGCTTGATGGTGTGCTCCCCGCACGGCTTAGAGACAGCAAAGTGAACTCTGCTGGCAGCCATCACCAAACAAACTCTGGTACTGTGACATAACACCGTCGTTTCGGCACCCAAATGGGTCTCCGATAGGGCTCTAGACCATGTTGGGGGAGGCCATTGCCAAGGCGCTCAAATGTAGCGCTGTAAAGCAGGTCTAGCCCGAACCTTGTTTTTTATCCCAATTGGGACAGCAGAGGCGTGCGGGTGATGGAGGGTGGGGAGCTGATGAGATAGGAAGACGCAAAGGCTGGAAGCAGAAAGTGAGAAACGAGCGAGTGAAAAGGAAATACACACATCTCTCCCCCCCCCCCCCCCCCCCCCCCCCCCCCCCCCCCCCCACCCACATTGCAGAGAACCTTCTTGTCAGAGCTGATGGAAACTGACCATCCGCGACAACTCTGGTGCAGAGAGATCATGTACATGACCCGCGGAGACAGCTTTGCCTTACCCGCTGCCAAATATGTAGTCGAGTCCAGACTGCCCAACCTCATGCCACTTTATACGCACCTGCTTCCATCGTAGACCTGCTCTCAAAATCCACTTTGCACGGCATCCGAAGCCTAACCTCTTGTTGGACTCTCAAAAGTTCGTATTGAGAGGGTAAAAGCGTGAGGAAATTCGGTTACGCTGGTGACATTGGTGACACTTCACCCACATAACCGCCAGGCTGCCGAATTCCTTGATTGCAAACTGGTCGACGGCGGCCGACAACGTTTCATAAGGTAAGCAACTCCCAACCACGTCCAAGCAAATGCTATGCAGTTGGACTGATCGCGATGTAAGCAAAGCGATACTGCCAACCACCGGGATAACGTGCATCGCGAGGATAACGTGTATCGCGAGGTCAATCCAGCAGATAAAACCAACCTCGCCGTCGTCTGTCAAGGGCGATCATCTCATCGCTCCCTGACGAGACAGCATCCCAAAATGAGTCCCCGATCAACCCTCCGAGCCATCATCGCGACAACACTCGCCGGCTTCGCCCTGATCGCCAACGCCCTACCCCAACCACAGCCTCAGGCCCAAGAAACCGTCGCCCCTTCGCCCAAAGTCTGGGTGCACGTCGATGCCACAACCAAAGGCGCAACCATCACGCCCACCGTGACGACAGACTCCAGCGGGGCCAAAAACACCGACAACGCGCCCCCCGCGTATCTCACCAAGTCTAAAGCATACAGCAGCTTCAAAGACGATGGGGTTCCGGCTACCTACACCGGCCTCAACCCTGCTCCGACCGCCTCGGGGATCTCGGGGGTGGACGACCCCCGCGGCGAGTTCCTGGCTTGTCTACCGCAGCAATCGCTCGATGAGCCGTTCTGCGCTCCAAAGCGGGATGCGATCCTGAGGCCTGGGCGTGGGTACTATAGTGAGTCTCTTTCCCCCTCCCCCCTCCCCCTCCCTCCGGCACCCCTTTGACCCATACCCATACCCATACCCGTTTTGGAATCCGAGTCCACCATGCTAATTACCACCCCGGGGGATAAGTAACATGGAACACCCTCTACTTCGGCTCCCCCAACCAGCGCGTACAAATCCTTCTTCAAACCGCCGACGCCCCTGACTCCCTTGCTGGCCTCGTCGACTCCTCCTCCTTCAATACCTCAACCCTCCCCCGCTTCCCCATTCTCCCCGCCGACCAAGGCTTCGCCTTCTTACCCCTGCGCAAATCCTTCCTCCCCTCTGATCCAGAGTCTTACCAGCTAACACGCCTAAACATCACCATGGCCATCTGGGCCAGCGGTAATTACGACGAAGACGCGCCCACCGAGACAAAGCAAGGTCCCCTGGTCTACCTCACCAATGGATACGATTCTGACGATGATGACTCAGACGATGAGGATGGTAACCATGACGATGACGACCTGGTCGCCTCCCCCGGGTTATCCAAAGGCAACAAAATCGCCATCTCCGTCCCGGTAGCTATCGTCTCGTTGCTGGTGCTCGGGGGATTAATTGCTTTTGCGGTGTGGGGATATAAGAAGGGCACTGTGCCATTTGTTGGTGGACTGTTTGGTAAGAGGAGAGGGCCTCGAAGTGGTGGAAGCGGGTATGGAGTGAGGAAGAGTTATTCGGAGAGGGTCGGAAAGAGAGGCGTGGCGGGTGTTGTTGAAGAGGGGGTGATCACGGCGAGGGCCGCTGGGGATAACAAGGGCGCTGGTGGTGGTGGTGTCGAATTGACGGATCGGGAGAGTTGGTCGCCGACGAGCCCGACCAGTGCGCGCTTGGGCGGGGAAAATGTGTTCCGCGCGGAGGTGGAGAGACAGGAGAGGGCGAGGCAGGGCTGAGGTTTGGTCGGGGTCGGGTGGCCATGATCGTGGTCGAGGGTTGCGCGGTCGCGATAAAGGTTGCGGAGGTGGGTGTAGGCTGGTTTGCTGAGGAGGAACGAGAAACGATGGAATGATGATGATTGTTATGGCATTTTCTCTTTGGTTATGGTGGTTCATAGAGCATTGTCGGCGTGGAGATTGGTCGATTGCAATCGAGGTGTTGTCTTATCATTGTGCGGGGTGTCTTCGTGTTCGTTCGTGGTGAGATGTTTGCTGCGTTGAAGAGAAGGGCGGGAATGAAGGATGACGCTGCTGGCGACAGCTTTCTGGTGGGGAAGTGGACCAGAGTTGGCGGTGTTTGCCTGCGTTACAGGCAGTTGGACGCCGCTGTTGGGACTGGGGACTGCCCTGATATTGTACTAACAAATCAAGGCTTATTTTGCGGGGACTTTAGTTAGCGCGATAAGATCACTGATCCTGATAGTCCAAGGCAAAGAAGGGAACCCAAGGACGGGATTTGGTAATAAAAAAGTGTTGATTCTGACGAGGAGGAAAATGCTCCAAGGCCCTGGAGGCTATACATACCTCTATGGTCTGTCGTGCCCAACTGGGCTTCCAATCAGCCACGGGCTCCCTTTCCGGGATCTGGGAATGCCCTCCTTCCCTCAGCATCGACAACAAGCGAGTGACCAGGCAGTGCAAAGAGTGTTCCCTTGATGATCTTCTTCCCCATGGCACGACCTCGCAGGCCGAGCACACATTGAAAAAGAGAAAGGTTGCAATAAACTGCATTGCATTGGATCGACATCAAAAATTACGACCAGAACGGCCCCAAAGGACAATTCACGGCGGCTAGCACCACGATGTGCAATGCAGGCTCTCCACCGTACTAACGCGGTTTTCTTGATCTCCGCGCAGTCAGTCAAGGTAAGTATGAAGAAAAGAAAAACAGAAAAGAAGAGGAAGAAGAGTTGGGGAGGGGGAGCCGGTGTTAAATAGAGGATTTGGAGGGGTCTGTGCACGAGTGCAAATTCCATGAAATTCCGTACAGCTGCTGACGGTCTGTCTCGCTTCCTTCCTCCGTAACCTTGAGCTCCGTCTTTGCCGGCCATCGTCGTGATGGCTCTTTCTACGTACAGGTGCGCGCCTTCTATATATCCATATCGCTATGGACCTTCCCCATGACTGGGCATATGGGGTACACACCCTGCAGGGTGTGTGTCCCTCGGTCCCGACAGATCGATAGCATCCTGAAGCCATCGTCTAGAAGAGATGAAGAGGATAGATGATCTCTTTCGTAACTCTTATGCGAGCTCGTGTCTTGTTGAAGTTCAGACTTGAAGCGCAAACAGACATTCACAATCTTCCATCACAAACCACCAAAGCGCATCAAAGAACAGCATCATTCTTGTCAACTACCCTCTTCCGAGGAAGTTCATCGCGTCAGTCGCGTATTATTAGTTTGTATGTATGTATGTTGCTATGTATGTGACATATTCTCGCTCTTCTTTTCCAAGCGGGATGTTTGTGGTGTGGTATATATCACAACTCTCAGAGAGCTTATGTTCTTCATCATCAACAATGATCAGCAGCCACCATTAAAAGAGCATGTACAGAAGCTGGTTGTGACAACAACAGCCTCGTATAATGCCAGGGACTTGTCGTGGGAACCTGCCTCTTCCTTTCCCAGGCCGCAACATACGAATCGAAAAAAACATCGAGTATGTTTGTTTGTGTGTGTGTGTCGCTGATTCATTGCCCAATCATGATAATAAGTCATTGGTTTTCCCGCCAACCCTTATGCTGCCTTCCCTTGTCCCTGCCCTGCCCCCCTTGTTGTTGTGGTATCTCTGACTCTCCGTTCCTTCCTCGTACATAACAAACATACTCGATGNTCTAAAAAAAAAAAAAAAAAAAAAAAAAAAAAAAAAAAAAAAAAAGCAAAGCTATGCCTCCCTCCTTCCCTCCGTCCCTCCCTCCTTCCCTCCGTCCCTCCCTCCTTGTCATGTTCAACTTGTTGTTGTTTGTTGTTGTATCCAAGGTTCTCATCCACCTTGATTTGATTGTGTGATATTTGTATATCGTGTTTTAGTAATGCCCAACAGCGCTCAGCCTGACGTTCTTCTTCAGCATCGAAAGAGGCACCGGGAAATCACCAGGCGAGATAGGCGAGTCAGGGCGGGGGATGCCATCCTCCATGTCGTCCTCCTCAGGGGCCTCAACAATCCGGTTACGACGCTCCGCCTCGCGGGCAAGATGACCAAAAGTCTGGGGGCTGACCTGATCCGAGGCCCTTCGGGGAACGCTGTTGTCCCGCGATGAAGCCTTCGAGCGCGAGGAGGGAGTCCTCTGAGCCCTGTGGGACCCGGAAGTCGAGTGCGCACCGAGACTGGATCGGCTATTCCGCCTGTTGTCGCCTTCATAAGGCCCACCGAAAGCACCCCTCGTCAACATCTCGTCGCCGGCGTCGTCAAAGTGCATAAATCCATCCATATCCGGGCTGAGCTCCGACTCGTCGCCCCCCGATTGCCTAAGCGGTCTGTCCATCATGACAAAAATCTGTCCCGAAGACTCCGACATCCTATCCGATCTCTTATCGACGGATCCAGTGCTGATGCGAATCTGAGGTCGCTGATGCCCATGCGGTCGCGCGCTCAACGAGTGAGCCTCCATCAGGCGCATCGTGCTGGCCGACGACTGCCTCGAAATCCTGCTGCTGCTGGTGGGGCTTTCGCTCAGCGTGGTGTGGCGCGCATCTCGCGGATCGTCGCGGTCCATGCCGTCCCGGTTGTCTCCATACTCGGCAAGGATATCCTCGCGCATGCGGGCGCGCTTCTGTCGCAGGGCTGCTAGCAACATCTCCTCCTGTCGAGTGACGGCCATGAACCGCCCGCTGGCGTTGTCCTGGATGCTGCTGGTGGTGCTTCCTCGCCGGCCTGGACCCATCCCATCGCTTCCTAGGCTTCTACCGCTGTACACGGATCTGTTGTCCGGCGCATACGCCCCGAACGTCTCGCTGTTGCGGTTTTGGAGATAAAAGTCAACGCTGGTTGGCGACAGGGGTGGCGTGGCATTTGCTTCCTTCTTCGACTGAGCAGGTGTGCCATACATCGCGGTCTGGGAAGTGGATGTGCTGCCTATGGAGAGACGCGAAGTCTGATACGGCAACGATGCTGCTGCCTGCTTCTTCGATGAGCTTGTCTTCTGAGAGCTGCCTCGCGAGCCCCTCCTCGAAACATCAGCTGCCGCAGCTCCTTCGGGAATAGGTAGAAATTGTGTTTGCGTGCCGTACTGTGGTCGCTTTGCTGATTTGGTCCGACTATAATCTGCTGTCGATGAGGAAGGTTGCGAGGTTGCGGAACGAGTGCTGGCTGGGCTCATTGGTCCCTGCTCGCCCAACCCTATTGGCACGGCCAGCGAGTTTTGGGGAGATTGCTCATAGCTATCCTCCTCCGAATCCGATGAAAGAGACAAGACGCTGTTCATCTGTAGGTCAAGCTCGGTCATGCTGCGATCTGTCCGCTTCGAGGCCTTGGAGGTCCTGGTGTGACGACTTGAGATACTTGCACTGTCCGCGTGAGGCGATGCTGAGCTGGAAGGTGTAAGGACACTGGATGGCGGGCCCTCGGGCTGCTTGGGTGTTTGAACTGGTCGAGCGCTCGGTGCTGGCGGGAACAGAGACAGGGAAACCTTTCTTGCAGCAGGATTCAAAGGCGGTGCCGGAAATGAAGAGACGTCTTCGTCAGGTGCCGGGCCCTCATCCACATTGGGCCCCTCATACATCTCCTGTCCGGCCGAGTTGGCATAGGATTCCTGCTGGTAGCGTTCGTAATCTGTCCTCTCCGTCCGGCGCTTCATCGGCTGCTGGCTCATATCCGGCATTGTTGGGATGGCTGGAGAGTTGGTAATCATATCTGCCCCAAGAACATGGGCGCTGTAATCAACCAAATCCGGCTTTAGGTGTTTGGAAGACTTGGATTTCAATAGTCGGGAAGAGATATCAAGCATTGATGACTTCTTCTTCTTGATTCTCGCTTCGGGTAGAGCCTCTGGAACGCCATTGTCGAAATCAAGTAGTTGGTGGGCCTTGGATGGTGGTTGTTTGGACATGGCCGAGTTTTGTGTTTGTTGCTGTTGTAGCTGCTGCTGCTTGTCGTAATACGATGCAACTGTCGAGCTAGACTGTCGTCGTTGTTGATGAGAGTTGTTGGTAACTTCTGGCCCCTCGTTGTGCTGCCAGCCCGTATTCCTCGGGGCAGCTTCTGGCTCGTTATCCCATCGCCTCTCATGGGAAGCGGACTCTGCAGCATTGTGATGGGCCCTTCGCCGACCAGCATCTCTCTCGCTATGATGAGCTGCGCCCGAAACAGGGGCGTTGCTGATGGCCGGGCTGGCTCTTATTTCCCATGGAGAATCGATGTTGATCTCCCCCGTGCCAAGGATCTTTTGTGCCTTGGTTAACGGGCCAGAAGGTGGTGGTGGTGGTGGTGGAGGAGGAGGCGGAGGGACCGGCTTGGCTTTCCGGCCCGGTATGGAAAAGGGGAACTTTGATCGGGGGCCCATGATGGATTTTGCTGCTGTGGAACAATGGAGACTCTGAAGGTTGCGCGGATCCGATAGACATGCGCTTTCCGGGTTCCTGGGCGCAAAACTCCAAGCAGACCCAGGCCTTAAGGTCGAAAGGGCTGCTGATCACCGAGAGAAAATCATGAGAAGTGAGGCTTGGTCGGTGTGAAGTCGGTGCGGCGGTGAAGAGGTTTTTTCGTGTTGAAGGAAAGCTCGGTGGAAAATACTGCTTCTTTTTTTCCAAGTCGCGCAAGACGCAGAACTGTCAAGGTAAGGTGGTGGAGATGTGTCACTCAAAAGGTTTGCATCAATTCCGGGATCCAGCAGCAATAAGTCGTCGAAGTCGGTCAGTGGTGAAAAGAGGCGTCCCGGTAATTCCGACCCAGGCAGGCGGTCATCTCTTGGATGCAAGGGACAGCCTGACAGTGAAGCAAAAACAAACGAAAGGGAAATAGGATCGGGTATGTACGTCAGTGGTGTGGGAGAGGCAGAAAATATGAGGATTGAGGTCTGCTCCGTGTCCTCCTTTTTTCCTTGGCCGAGCATGCGCAAATCATCGCTGTCCTGGCCCCGGGAGTGGCAGTGGACAGGATCCCCGGTAGCGGGTTTTGGAGTCTGGGGCTCCACCGAGAATGATGCTCCAAAATTGTCCAAAACGTGGCTCCCTTTGTGGTGCCGGGGGGTGGTGGTGGTGGGTGGTGGAGGGAGATATCTCACCAGGCTCACCCCCTGGTCGGCTAGGAAACATGTGTACTGTGTACTCTGATACAGGTAGTAGTGTATAGCAAAATAGGTGTGACATTTGGCCATCGAACAGCGTAGTCCTCCAATATGGTACTCTCAATTCTGTATCTCATTGGAGATTACAAGACGGCGTTGAAGAACCGGAGGTGACACAACCTCGAAACATCTGGCAGTCTGGTAGCATCTCTCGAGTGTCATTGGATCCCAAGGAGGCAAAAGACCAAGCAGTGTATGCTGTGTACCTTGGAACTTGATGCCACGGGTGCCACCCTTTTGGTTATTCGTCGGCAGCATTTTCCTGGGACGGCTGTTTGTGATGTTGAACGTGAACCTGCAGAAGTGAGCTGCACAGAAGGAGGACGGAAGCTCGAGGGATGGACGCCATTCGCGGGACAGTACACAGTACACGGTCGAAGAGGATTGGGGTCACCCGCCGAGGCCCCTGGAGATTTGCTTCATGGGTATCGCAGAACTGGACCCTGTATCTTTTTTTTCTCAAAGTCCTCCATGTTTCTTTTTTTCGGATGTTGCTCGAGCACCGAACTTTTGGCTATGGCGTTGAAGATGTTGAGACTTGCATGATGACAGCCAAGTGCTCGGGTAAGAACAGTGGTGGTTTCACATGTCCAACTCTCCAAACACTCTGCCTTCACAAGATAGAACTCCGCACCGAAAGCTGAAAAGATCAACTGATGGCGAGAGGGATATGTAGTGAGAGCTGTTGCTGAGATGTCTCTGTCAAAGATCCGCTTCCTCACTGATTACTGTGACAGAGGTTGCTGAACATGTCTTGGCGCTGTGATTACACAGTAGGGTGAGGAGATATCGTGGGATATCCCTTGTTCCCATCTTTGATGTGCTCCCAGCATAGCATGAATCCGTCCAGCCGGTCACCTTGTTGCGCAATTCCCAGCATGATGAGTGTGTCTCATCGGCGACCTGGAGCGCCGCTGAGACATGGTGATATCAAGCAACGCTGCAATGAAAGGTCTCGATGCGAGTTGATGGTGGCTCTTTCTGGTGGACCAGAGTGCTGATCACTAACAGTTAATATCGTGACCCTGGAGGAAGATCCAGAGGACGCGATTTGTGGTGCAAGTCAACCAACAAAGCAAAAAGAAAGGAAATCAAGATCTCGAGATGAAGTTGACCAATGTGATCGGGCACTGTCGGACAGGCGAGGTCGACCGGCGTGAACTGGTGGGATATTGCGAGGTCTTGGTGTTCTAAAAGGAGATGAACCGTCTTGAGTTGGCCGCCTGGGAGAATGGGGAATTTTAGATTTCCCTCAGGCGACTTCTGCACCTGAGGCAGGCTCAACCCCGCTGTGATGTCACTGGAAGCAGCGGTGTCCCTTGATGCCCCCCTGGTGCCTGAACTCCGAATCTTTTTCAGCTGATGTTGTTCCCGTCAAGTCCAGGTTCTTCGCTATGCCAGGGGCAGGCACATCCCGTTCTCCAACTCAATGCCACGGCAGCCCAGGTGCAAGTGGGAAGTCAAAAGCTCATCTCGAATGCCCTCCCAAACTAATATCTTCAATCTCGCCGATTCGTGCCCGATTATTCCGCATCGCGGAGCCAGGGTAAAGTCCATGTTCAAGGTGTGAAGCAATCGGCGATTTTGAATCGCATGCGAGGAGTGAAAAAGAAAACATGCTGAATGAAGGTGGGAGGCTTGATGAAAGTCCACTAGAAATCAGCAAGGGCAACCTGTAACACAAGCCTGCGACTGGCCCGTTCGGCGCTCTTTGCATCGGGCTCTCTCAATGCCGGCCGGCATCTCGGACAGTGTCCGTGCGTTGTTGATTTCACCGTCTTACAAGTTGCAACAATTATCTGAACACCAGCCATCACAAACATCTCATTAACTATATGCAGCAGGATGAAGATCGAATCCGAAAAGAGGCTGAGAAATCAAGATCAAAATCAAATCATGACATTTTGTACGCAGAAATCGCAGCGTCGCATCGGGTCCCAGTCCTCATCAAAAGTCGCAGCACTGGCCAACATTAGGCTGGCACGCTGACTTTGATCCACCACCCTCCACCACCACCCTCGCTCACTCTGTTTCTGTTTCTTTGCATGAAACAAATTTCCCCGTGTTATCCAAAACACGCGATACGATAACAAAATCCTGAAGCCCAAGATTACCGAGAGCACCGCCAGCGACCTTGTCCACTCTGACACCCTAGAGAGAGGTCTGTGTTGGTTTCAGACCAGAGAAAGTGTTCGTCATCGTCAGCCTTCTCCAGCTTTGACAGGCCTCTTCAAACTTCAACGACACGACCTCGAATGACAAGATCACCACTAGGCCTTTCTCGAGGGTACGAGCCCCTGCTGCTCTTCATGAACAACTGAGAGCACGGACCGATGTGGTCTTACAGTTCCTGCTGGACTCGTCCTCAACAAGTTGCCTCGTCGTGACTAGGGCCGGTAGCTACCGAAATGAGCTGGGTCATCATCGGTGACAAGCCCTTCATGCCGCCATCGTGCCCTACCATGGGGGATCGACAGAGGCCGACAGATCACGAGAAAGGCACGCCCCATACTCATTATATATCTGCATGCAACCGCATGGATGGCATGTCGACATCCGCATCCTCTCTTTGAGGTTACTATCTGTAAGTGGAAGCTTGATCGTCACCTCTACACTAGGAACACGGAAAATATACGGGAGACCATCTCACCTCATCGGGCAGTTCGCTACAACCTCTCAGCCATCGCAAGCCGATACTCCACCAGTCTCCCTTTGATCTTGCCTCTTTCTAGCTTTGAACACAAGCGACCCTTCGCATGTGTCCTCTTTTCTTCTTCCCCTCCTCCTCTTCCTCCTTCTCCTCCACAAAGCTATTTTCAGTGCTCAAGTGGATAACAACAAGTCCTTCAAATCCAGACCGATGCCGAAATCCAGAGGGGTGGACCGTGAGATTGTGATAACCCAAAAGCCCCTGTTTCTCTATCAGGGTCACCAACACCGTCAACACGTTTTGGACGTCTGGAGGAGGACGATCGGCGGTTGACTATCAGATCACGAAACGATGGACGGGGTTTATAGAATCGTTAATTCGTCCGGGAATTTTACACTCCGGGGTTCACCACGCGTCAGTCGCGCGAAACGAAATCGACCATCGTATCCGATATGCTCAGGGGCAGCTAAGGGCCAACGGTACTAACAGAATCAGGTGAGATTTACAGCCAAAGCTGTTAAGCAGAGCTTAACATTACATCCCCCATTCTTGACCCACCCGTTCATGGGGGTTCGGTTCCGCCATACCGGATCCGAGTTGGCGTCGTTTCTGACTCCGTTGGCCGGGCCTCCTCCGCCTTCTCGGCTCCATGGTAGCCGCTACCGGACTTCCGGGCTCCGGTGCGGTATTTTAATGTCGTCCTTCTCGGACACCATCACCTCGTGCCGTCACATCCTTTCAATGAACATCATTCCCAAGACCGGTTACAACACACCTCCAGATCGGCCCCGCTCTTCCCGGCGACCTCGCTCTCGTCCCTCTCCAGACTCGGGGCTTCCCTCCCTGTTCCTCCACTTCCCCGCATTTTGCAAAGCAGTTTGGCTTCAACATCGGTCACTGTTCCCCATTCCCCAATCTCCAATCTCCAAATCACTGCAACTCAATCGCGACATCAACCCATCTGTAACGCTCTGCGACGCTCTGCGACGCTCTGCAACCATAGGGCTGTAGATCGCCAACATCCGTTCATTCACGCAGCTTGACTGTGCACATTGGCCGATGCGTCGCATATGCAATTTTGGGCCCCTTGGCATTTGGGGACAACTCAATCTCTCGAGGTGTCACAAGTGTGTTCTGGATGGGAATAAGACGACTGAGATGTTATGGGAGCGATAGAGGCTTGTCGCGAACATGATAGAATTCGACAGTCTCCCCTCCTGCCAGCATCTGTCATAATCTCATCCCTCATCAGTCAGTGAGTCCGGTGTCGGTTTTTTTTCCCCCTTTCGTCCCTCCATTTCTTATCTGCCTTCCATTATACTCCCTGGCGGTTCCCGAGAGACAGTTCTCTCCCAACATACACTACTGCCCTATCTCCCACCATTCCATATCTTACTTTACCTCTTCCAGGCTGTCATCTCCGAGCAACAAGAACTCTTCAGGTCATCTGATAAGGTTGTCAGTACGTAAAGTCAGACAACTTCCTGGTCGTTCCTATCGCCGGTTGTAGTCTGCCACTTCCTTGATATTCAAGGCAAGCAAGAGAATGTCTCCGATATCTCAATGGTCAGATCCACTGGCCTATCAGAGGTCCTCTCGGTCGGTCCCGTCCTCGGCCATGCCCATTCAGTTCCCATAGAGACTCTCTTTTGCCACTCCGACTCTGCCGTCCACCTTGTCACTTATACCTCTCAACAGCTAGTCTCTGCTAGTCAGTCATCGGTATCAGTTCGATATTCGGTATCTGATCTGCCATCTCTTGGAGGCATCTAACCATCTGCACTAACGCGCGTACCTGCTGCTTTCTCTGCAGGCACTACATATTTGCTGGTAATTTGCTGGTTGTCCTGCTTCGTCCATGCGGCGGAGCTTGTCCGTCTGCTAGCTCTTTATCCCCCTGGCAACATGTCTTCGCACCTGTCCATTCGGGAAGGTGAAGCAACACCACCACGGAGAACGTGCCAGCCATCTCACCAATTAACGCAGCCGCCTGGGTCACAATGTTGCTGATTACAGCACGTGGGACAGCGAGGTTTGCGGGTTGTTCCTTGTAATCGGCTGTAATTCCCCAGAATTGGTCAAGATCGCGATAAGCGGGTGTAACATCGCGGATGCTTGATTTTGTTTTTCTCGCAAAAAACCATCCAAGGGATTTCGCGACTGGTCCCCACGTGTAGCATCCCGCGGCACTTTTGGCCGGCTCGGTCTGGCCTCGGCTATCACTCAAGGAACAGTAACTGTAACTGGGGAAATCTCTTTATATACTCAATGGGCTGCCCCCGATCGACAATGTCCGAAGTCAGAGAGAGAGAGCTTCAGTGGTTTGCCCTCCGGAAGTGTTCTTCTCATCCGCCACTCTTTAAACTCCATCCAACATGAAGGGCGCTCTCTGCTGGGCCGTTGCCGGCTTGCAGCCTCTCCTCTCCGCGGCCTTGACCATCGCCGAGATCAACGGCAACAAGTACATCTCGTCCTACAACGGCCAGACCGTCAGCGACGTCACCGGTCTCGTCACTGCCAAGTCCTCCGCCGGTATCTACATCCGCTCGACCACCCCGGATGACGATGAGGCCACTTCCGAGTCAATCTACGTCTTCAGCAGCACCATCGGCAAGACCGTCAACGTCGGCGACATCATCACCCTGGGCAGCGCCAAGGTGTCCGAGTACAGGTCTTCCAACACCTACATGTACCTGACCGAGCTCACCAACCCCACCGGCATCACCGTTGTGTCTAGCAACAACACTGTCACTCCGCTCGTCATCGGCAAGGACACTCTCTCTCCTCCCACCGAGCAGTTCACCAGCCTCGACGGGGGTGACATCTACAGCGTCCCCAATGCTCAACAGAACATTTCTGCCGTCAACCCTGTTCTGAAGCCCGCCGAGTATGGCCTCGACTTCTGGGAGTCTCTCACCGGCGAGTTGGTCACCGTCAAGGCGCCTACCGCCCTCAAGATCCCCAGCAGCTACCGCGACACCTGGGTCATCGGTGACTGGAAGGTCACCGGCAAGAACGACGCCGGTTCTCTCACCATGAGCGCCAAGGGTAAGACTTTTTCTTTCCTTTCCCTCCCTCATCCCGTTTCGATAGTAGCACAGAACCCCCATCTAACAACTGCCTCAAAAGACTCCAACCCCGAAACAATCATCATCGGCGCCCCCCTCGACTCCACCAAAAACCCCACCACCACCAAGCTCGGCGACGCCCTCGAAGACATCAGCGGCGTAGTAACCAACACCTTCGGCTTCTACACCATCCTTCCCCTCACCGCCATCAAGATCAAGACCCCCTCCCCCCTCACCCCGCCACCCACCACTCTCGTGAGCGCCGGATCCTGCAAGGGCCTAACAGTAGGCACCTACAACGTCGAGAACCTGGCCCCGACCTCCGCCCACATGCCCAAGGTCGCCGCGCAAATCGTCACCTACCTCAAGAGCCCGGACCTCTTGTTCATCCAGGAAGTCCAAGACGACACGGGCGCTACTGACGACGGCGTGGTGTCAGCTAACAAGACGCTTACTACCCTCATTTCGGCAATCAAGACCGCCGGCGGCCCTAGTTACGAGTACGTAACCATCGAGCCGGTGAATGACGAAGACGGTGGTCAGCCGGGAGGTAACATCCGCACCGCCTATCTCTACAACCCTTCTGCTCTCTCGCTCAAGAACCCGAACCCGGGCTCCAGCACGGATGCGAACGAGGTTATCGTTGACGCTGTAACCGGCCAGCCGAGCCTCAAGTTCAACCCGGGCCGTGTGGACCCCTCTAACGCAGCATGGGAAGCCACCCGCAAGCCGCTGGTAGCGGAATGGATTGCCAAAGACGGGAAGAAGTCTTTTTTCACGGTGAATGTGCATTTCTCTTCCAAGGGCGGGGGTAGCAGTGTGCATGGCGATGTGAGGCCGCCGATCAACGGGGCGGTTGAGAAGAGGACTGAACAGGCTGAGATTACTGCTGTAAGTGATATATCCGATGGGGGGTGTCGGGGGGTGAAGAAATGATAGAGGGGACATGATACTAACAGAGAAACAAAACAAAAACAGTCTTTCATCTCCAAGATCCTCAAAGCCGACCCCGCCGCCCGCGTCATCGCCGCAGGTGACTTCAACGAGTTCGCCTTCGTCAAGCCTTTGACTACCTTCGCTTCGGTGTCGGGGCTGAAGGAGCTTGATGAGGCTTTGAACACTCCTGTTGAGAACCGCTACACCTAGTAAGCCCTCCCCCCCCCCCCCCCCCCCCCCCCCCCCCCCCCCC
>RAOY01000006.1:2384430-2583041 GCA_009806085.1 Neurospora cerealis
AGCTGATACCGACCGGAGTTGGAGGGACAAACAGATTGAAGGTGGAGGATTTTGTGGTGGTGTTCAAGAGGGCGAAGGCGGGTGGTGTAGAGTGGGAGGGGTTTGAATGGAATTTTGCGAGGGATAAGACGCTACGGGAACGAAGAGGGGACGCAAACCCGTACGTTTGGCGCCGGGTCAGGGAGAACGGGGCTTAGAGTAATAAGGTAGGTTGGTTGTATTTCAGAATATAGACGTGGGTACCTCTAATTACGTTATATAAGTACCTGTAAAGATGGTCAAGGTATTTAGGAGTATTTGTCGGGATATAAGGATAGTAATTTAGTAGAAGTATTACGGCTAATAGTAAGTTTTTATTAAATAAGAAAAAGCGTTTATACTTTTATACATACGTTTTACTACTTTGTTTCTACTTTAACGATAGGTTATCGCGAGATAGATATAATGAGTCTAGCCAGCTAAGTTTAGAGGGGAGAGTTGAATGGAGAGCACAAGTCTCGGACTACAACCGCTTATATAGAGGTAAGTTCAGTACGTCTACACGACGCCTACTATATCGAGCCCGAGCGTCCAACGTCGATAGGACCTCTGGGCTCTGAATGCCCCGTACTGAACTAACCGGGGAAACATAACCATAGTATAAAGGGAGAAGGCCCCTTTAACTACAAGGGTCTCCTCAGCCGGACCATCATTCACCTTACGATGATGGAATTTCTGCAATATTGTCCGGATGGTGCCAAGAATATTCGCATAATTGGTACCCGAGTCCCTGAGAGGGAAATCAGAGCTCCAAAAAAGTACATCGAAGTCCTTGGATCAGCAAACTGCACCGAACATGGTCCGAGACTCATTATATCCTACCCTTTCAGGACCACGGCGAGGATGAAGGGGTGTCAGACACGATTGACTATGAGGTTATCAAGCAGTGGTTAAGCTTTTGCGAGACGGAGCACTCAACCTGTATCTACACACCATCATTTCCTCTCTCCGACACCATCCCGGGACTGTGTCTCATCGACTGCCACAGCAGAAAGATCGTGCCAGCGGTAGGCCTCGGCAAGCCCAGATACGTCACACTCAGTTACGTATGGGGCACCTCGGGCGCCACTTCATTGACAACTCCCACGCTCCCCGAGGGTGATGGACTCCCAAAGATCGTCAACGACGCCATGATAGTCACCCTGAACCTAGGGTACAAATACCTGTGGGTAGACCGGTACTGCATCCCTCAGGACGACCCATACGCAAAGCACATCCAGATTCAGAATATGGGCAGCATTTACTCCCTGTCCATCCTCACTATCATCGGCGCCGCCGGTGAAGACGCAGAGTATGGCCTTCCAGGAGTTAGCTCGCCCCCACGTGCTCCGCAGCTCTGGGCCAACATCCCTTGTGACGGCGGCAGTAACGTGCTGCCACTAATCTACTTCAACCCGCCGAACACGGAGATTTGCACGGCAAAGTGGCATTTACGCGGGTGGACTTATCAAGAGGGCTCGCTTTCCAAGCGTAGACTCGTCTTTTCCGATCGTCACGTCTACTTCCAGTGCCAGGAGATGCACACCACCGGCGAACTAGACTTCGATGGACGGAAATGGGGTTATCAGAAGCCTCGACGGAAGAGGGAGCATCTCGCACGGCGGCACGAAGTAGGGAAATCCATCAGCAAGAAGGAAGCCGTGTTTTCCTACCCGTGGAACTGGGACTGGGAGTCATCACTTTGGGAACGGGTGGCAGAGTTCATGAAGAGGACTCTGTCGTATGACATGGACGGCTTGGACGCCATGAAGGGGATCATACAGACGTACCGGGAGCAATCGCCCTTGAGATTTGTGTGGGGCCTGCCGTATCGTGGACTGGAACATCCGCGGGTGCCGGACAATTTTAAGGATGATGAGTATCGACCCTCTCCGCCGCAGGGAATCTTCTTTGAGGTTGATACCCATCCTGCGGTAAGCATTTGCGAGCTTTTGGGAAGCCTTTTCTGGAAGGATGAATGGCTGGCGAAGCATGACTATGCCACGGGGAACACCACCGACGTTTCACCACGCAGAACAGTCCTCCCAAGTTGGACCTGGGGCGGCTGGAAGAGTCTTCCCAGCCATGAGGTGAGCGTGACTACCGGTCGCTTGATGGCTGATCAAGGCTTCGGAACAAGCCAAATACCCGTCAGCATCAAGTTTTCCTTCAAAGACAAGGAGCTAGACTGGATAACCGACCACTCCGAAATCCTCGAGCGCTCCGAAACCATCGGAAAGTTCCCGGATTACCTCAGCATAACCGGCTCAGTCTTCGAAGCAGACCTCGTATGGACCGAGGTCCGAGACCGAAAAGGCAACATCTCCCTTGCTTGGAAGTACGTCTCCCCGCCCTTCCTGGTAGGGAAGAAACAGGATCTACCGCCGGGTTTGTTCGAGGAAGTTGAAGGGAGCTGTGTATCCCTGCTGGGTCTGTACTTTTACTCGAGAAGCTTCCCTCGGTCGACAAAATTCCTCGATTTTCACTTTCTACTTCTTCAAACGGTTGGGGAGGAGGACTGTGGACCACTGTATGAACGCGTCACAAGTGTCTCCCTTGCAGAACTGAACCATCACCATGAGCGGAGGGCGGAGTTGCCGGCTGGTCCTTGGCCGCCGGTGTTGGATAAGGAGGTGAGGGAGGTGAGGATACGATGATTGTCGCTACTGGCTTTTCTTGTTGCATCGGGACAAACCTGTTCAAAGGAATTGACTACACAACCCTTTTCGCCTGACACTTAGAACACACGTCTTGCTCTCTCCTTATTCATCCAAGAACGCATCTTATCCGTCTTCAACGGCGCTGCGTCCCATCTATATGACTAACTGGAAGTTTGTCTACCAGATTAGTCCTCAGGGATGAAATGTTTTGTCGGGATGAGAACGGATCCTCATGTATCTAAGGTAGCATTACGCTTATTCACCCAGGTGTATTACATGTCAAAACCCGGCCCCATTTCTTGAACCAAAACCGTCCTCCCTCCCGTCCGCGGCAAGAAAAGGTGATGTCGTTGTCCAGTGACAGCTTCGACATCCGGATGAAGGAAACTGGCCAACCCATCATCAAGGTGCAAGGCAAACTGCCCGATCGGCTCGAAGAAGACGGCGACGGACAGCGAAACCAACCAGCATCTGTAGACGCTGGGGAGGGAGTACATGCACTTGCACACGACCTACTCGCTTGAGGATGCAAATGGGGCGACGGTGATGGAGGTGCAGAATGGGTTGTTACTCGTAAGTTTCACCCTTGTTTTCTGGTCCTTGGCCTTTTGCATCCCCTTCTTCACTTATTCCTTGTGTTTGTTTGTTCACCATTGTGTTCGCTCCCCTACTTCATCCATGCGAGCACTAACACCCCCTCCCCCTCCCAGTCCTCGGCGCCAAAGCCACAGCAACCATCACCAACCCTGCCACGGGCCAGACCACCGTCCTCAAGATGAAGGGCAATTTCCTCGACACCAGCGGCGAGATCGTGGATGACAGCACGGGCGCTGTCGTTGCCATGATCCGGCGCAAGCTCCTCAACTCCGGCGAACTGCTCTTCGGTCAGCAGACATACGAGCTTTCGGTGGCGCCCGGTGTGGACTTGGCCCTTATTTCGGGGCGCTGTGCATCTGCTTGGATGAGATGAAGAACGAGGGCTCTTAGAGGGTGCGGCAGGTTTGGAGTTCGGCGGAGTGTCTTTGTGTTTTACGATGGGTTGATGTATTTTGGATGCCCTTTTGCTGGCTGGCTTTCGCTTTTTGGCTCTTCCTTTCTTGGAAACAGGGACGTTTTGGATACCTGTTGGACACTGTATTACTCACATCAGAATGCATTTTTGGATATTGTTTACTTCTGAGCCATCATCGTGAGTCCCTTCATTGTGATATTTGCATGGTTCAAATATTAGATCAAGCTGTTGAACACTTGAAGGGGCACAGACCGGCCGCTCAGGCTTGCTGTGTGTATTACAGCCAAGCCACTCATCATGACGTTGGACGGTCAACAGTTCCTTACTTGTAGGCGTGCAGGACGCACATGCAAGCCCTCCGCCCTGCTTGTCTTCCGCATCATCACCTTCGGTTGCACAGCGAGCATCATGTACAGCGTGGAAAAGCGAGAGGGCGTCATCCCAATCATGATCGAGGCGGCCGCGAGGCCCAGCTCCAAGATCTCCGAGTTCTTCGGGGACACTCTCACAAACGAGTCAACGAGTCCGGAGCTACGAAAGATCTTGAGTAAGCGACGCCGGCGGCCACATCACGCAAACGCAGGACCGTTCACGCCGCCTCGATCCGCCATTGGGGCCGGCAAACTCGGTTATCGCGAGCGCCCGTACCAGCATCAACGGAGGGACTTACGCCCTCGAAGTCCCTCTGACATTATCGAAAGCTGCGGGCTATCATGGTACGCTACCATCACTTCCCCTCTCACCGCGGTGTAAGCTGACAAAAACAGGTTCACCTGGCCCACAAACCTCGGTCTCATCTCCCTCGTCCTCTTCCTCCTCCCGCCCGCCTACCACTTCTGTGGCCTCACCACCCTCACCACCACCCTCTTCATCACCGACGTCGTCCTCTTCATCCTCTTATCCCTGCTCATGCTCTACTACTCCTTTATTCACTCCAAATGCTGCCATAAACCGCGCCAGCTATGCCACGAGCTGACTTCCAACACCACCAAGCTCGGGTCTCTTGCTTATTGGCCTGTGGCTTGGCTGACGTTGGTCGCTTTTGCTGTGTTCCTTGCTAGCTACGGCGACGACCAGGCGCAGGCTGAGAAAGGGCATGGGAATGGGAATGGGAATGAGGCTGCTAATGTCAATGCTGACGCTGACAGAGGAGGAGAAGCAGCGTTGAGGAGACACGTGTTGGCGATGATTGCTTACGTTATGTGGTGGATTGGAGTGGTGTGGATGACGGGGACGATGGTGTTTGTGATGGGGGTATTGACGGGGGTGGTGGGAGGGCGGAGTGAGAGGTGGATGTTGAGGAAGGGAGTTGGAGCTGGGCATGGAGAAGAAGAAGAAGATGATGAGGTGAGGATGTCGTTGCCGAGATGTTTGCTAACTTCGGCTTTTGGGATGGGGTTGTTGGCGCTGGTGGGAGGGTTGTTGGTGTCGGTGTTTGTGAGGTTGGGAACGATATCAGTGGGCATGGCGGCTACGGTGCTGATGTTTTCGTTTTGTGTGGGAGGAGTGGCGGTATTCACGACGCTGTTGCTGTATGCGGTGCTCCAGCAGGAGATGATCCAGGTGGAAAGCAGGGCGTCCGTCCGCTTGATCAAGCTTTCGTTGTGGATGATGGGATTGGCGAGTGTTTGTGCCGCGGCCGTACAGATACTCGGCAGAGCAGCGGAGGACGTCAGTGCTATTCTCGGTGACGACGACACCCAAAGAGCTTCAAGTAGGAACTTGTTCACGCCTGCTACGGCGCAGGCTACTCACGTGGTGTGCATCCTTCTGGCTTTGCTCCTCCTTGGCTTGGCCGCTCTCTGGCTTATTTTCTCCCTTATGGCGTTCATGAGCTTTGCCATTCGCAGAAGACTCTCATGGAAGAGACAATGCAATGATACCGTCATCCCGGTGGCGGCGTTGGCGCTTTCCACGGTGCAGTTCAGGTCAGAGTTGAACTCATCCTTCTTTGGCGTCGTCACTTGCGTGTTAGTGGTGGCTGCGACTGCTTCTCTTCTCATCAACCTTGCCCTGTGCATCAAACAGGTGGTGGGTGCCGCCACAGCTCATGACCAGACGGGCTTGCACTCGTTCATGGAAGGGGCCGATACCGAAGAGCTCCAAAAGATTGCAACCACCCTATCCCGTCATCGATCAGTCACCCATCCCGTAGCCCACCATCACCTGGACCCCGTCCTCGACCCTGAAAGTGACCGTTTCGACTTGTCCAAGTGGGTAAAGGACTTTATCACCCATCTTCAACCAGAGGACCACGCCAAATATGCCCATCCAAGTGTATCCTTCAGCAACCTCAGCGTCTTCGGCACCGGCTCCGAGCTTCAGTTGCAGGCTTCCGTCAGCAATGTCTTTATGTCACTCTTCCGTCCTGGCGAGATCTTTTCGTTCGGCAAGACCAAGCCTAAGCAGATCCTCCACGACTTCAATGGTCTTCTCAAGAGTGGTGAACTCCTCGTCGTTCTCGGCCGTCCTGGTTCCGGATGCAATACTTTCCTGAAGAGCATCTGTGGAGAGCTGCACGGTCTTCATCTCGACGACAAGGCTTCTATCCACTACAACGGTATTCCCCAGCACCAAATGGTCAAGGAGTTCAAGGGCGAGGTCGTCTACAACCAGGAGGTCGACAAGCACTTTCCTCATCTCACCGTCGGCCAAACCCTCGAGTTCGCAGCAACCGTCCGCACCCCTACCACCCGCATCGAGAACATGTCCAGGGCCGAGTACTGTCGCTACATGGCCAAGGTCGTCATGGCCATCTTTGGTCTCAGCCACACCTACCACACCAAGGTCGGTGATGACTTTATTCGGGGCGTCAGTGGTGGTGAACGCAAGCGTGTCAGTATCGCCGAGATGTTCCTTGCGGGAAGTCCCATCTGTGCCTGGGACAACAGCACCCGTGGCCTGGACTCGTCCAGCGCTCTCAAATTCGTTCAAGCCCTGCGCATGTCGTCCAACATGGGCAACCACGCCCACGCTGTCGCCATTTACCAAGCCAGTCAAGCCATCTACGACGAATTCGACAAGGCTACCGTGTTGTACGAAGGTCGGCAGATCTACTTTGGTCCGGCATCTATGGCCAAGTCCTTCTTTGAGCGTCAGGGCTGGTACTGTCCCCCTCGTCAGACCACTGGTGACTTCTTGACGGCCGTCACCAACCCTCACGAGAGACAGCCCCGTCAAGGCATGGAGCTCAAGGTCCCTCGTACTGCTGAAGAATTTGAACGTTACTGGCGCGAGTCTCCCGAGTACAAGGCCTTGCAGGAAGAGATTGAACACCACGAGCAAGAATTCCGTGGCGAGCGCAAGATTGAGGCCATTGCCCAGCTTCGTGAGCAAAAGGAACACCGACAGGGCAAGCACGTCAGGCCCAAGTCACCCTATACCATCTCGTATGCCTCCCTGCCTTTCCCTCTCATTCGTCCCTTACTAACCACATCTACACGACAGCATCGCCATGCAAATCAAAGCATGCACCGTCCGCTATTACCAACGTATCTGGGGCGACCGCACCGCTACCTTTACCATGATGTTCGCCAACCTCGTCCTTGCCNACAGCATCGCCATGCAAATCAAAGCATGCACCGTCCGCTATTACCAACGTATCTGGGGCGACCGCACCGCTACCTTTACCATGATGTTCGCCAACCTCGTCCTTGCCCTGATCATCGGATCCATCTTTTACGGCAATCCCGACGCTACGGCCGGTTTCGCTGGCAAGGGCTCTGTCCTCTTCATGGCCATTCTGCTCAACGCCTTGACCGCCATCACCGAGATCAACTCTATATACGCTCAACGTCCCATGGTGGAAAAGCACGCATCCTTCGCCTTCTATCACCCCGCTTGCGAAGCCGCTGCCGGTATAGTCGCAGACATCCCGATCAAGTTTGCGACTGCCACCATCTTCAACATCCTGGTCTACTTCCTCGCTGGTCTCCGCCGCGAACCCGCTCAGTTCTTCCTGTACTTCAGCGTCTCCTACCTGTCGACCTTCATCATGAGCGCCTTCTTCCGGACCATCGCTGCCAGCACAAAAACTGTTTCTCAAGCCCTTGCTCTAGCCGGCGTCTTGGTCCTTGCGTTGATCATCTACACGGGCTACATCGTTCCTGTTCCCAAGATGAAGCCCTGGTTTGGCTGGATTCGATGGATTAACCCCATCTACTACGGCTTCGAGATCCTCATTGCCAACGAGTTTCACGGGAGGGAGTTTACTTGCTCGAGTATCGTCCCGCCCTATCCGAATCGCATCGGGGATTCCTGGATCTGCGTTAGTACCGGTGCTGTGGCTGGTCGGGCGACTGTCTCTGGTGACATGTACATGAAGGTCACCTACGGATACACCTATGCCCACGTCTGGCGCAACTTTGGCATCCTCTGGGCTTTCCTGGTCGGCTTCATGTTTATTTACTTGCTGGCCACGGAGCTCAACTCTTCCAACACCAGCACCGCCGAAGCCTTGGTCTTCCGGAGGGGCCACGTTCCTGCCCGCTTGCAGCAGAAGGCAAAGGACGCTGAGAAGTCTCGCGATGCTAGTCTAAAGGGTCAACTGGAGCAGGAGACGCCGCTAGACCCCAAGAGTCTGGTCGATCCCCAAACGGATATCTTTACCTGGAAGGATGTGGTATATGACATTGACTACCAGGGCGGTCAAAGACGGTTGTTGGATCATGTTAATGGATGGGTCAAGCCTGGTACCTTGACGGCGCTGATGGGCGCTAGTGGTGCGGGAAAGACAACGCTTTTAAACGTGCTGGCGCAAAGAACGACGATGGGCGTGGTGACAGGTGATATGTTGGTTACTGATGGGCGCTAGTGGTGCGGGAAAGACAACGCTTTTAAACGTGCTGGCGCAAAGAACGACGATGGGCGTGGTGACAGGTGATATGTTGGTTAACGGGACGCCGTTTGGAGCGGATTTCCAGAGACAGACTGGTTATGTGCAGCAGCAAGGTGAGTCCTTTTGTCTCGAATGCTTTGAATCACGCTAACGACAACAGACCTCCACCTCGAGACGGCAACCGTCAGAGAAAGTCTTCGGTTCAGTGCCATGCTCCGTCGTCCCAAGACCGTCAGCAAGCAGGAAAAGTACGATTACGTGGAAAAGGTTATTAAGATGCTCGGCATAGAAGACTACGCCGATGTAGTCGTCGGTGTTCCCGGCGAGGGTCTCAACGTTGAACAACGCAAGTTGCTCACCATTGGCGTCGAACTCGTAGCCAAGCCAAAGCTCCTTCTCTTCCTAGACGAGCCCACCTCTGGTTTGGATTCCCAATCTGCCTGGACGATCTGCGTCTTCCTTCGCAAGCTCGCCAACGCTGGTCAAGCCATCCTGTGCACCATCCACCAACCCAACGCCATCCTTTTTCAGCAATTCGACCGTCTCCTATTCCTCGCTCCCGGTGGTAAGACTGTGTACTTTGGCCAAATTGGACCAAACTCCAAGACCCTCCTCGACTACTTTGAGTCCAACGGCGCCCGCCCCTGCGGTGATCAAGAGAACCCAGCCGAGTACATGCTCAAGATCGTGGCCGACGGCACCAACAATAAGGGAGAAGACTGGCCGTCGGTCTGGAAGGCCAGCTCGGAGTATCAACATGTCCTGACCGAATTGGACAACATCCACTCGTTCACTGCCGGCAAACCGTCCGCACAAACCGCCGACCCAGGCTACGTCGCCTCCGAATTCGCCATGCCCTTCACTTCCCAGCTCTGGGTCGTAACCGAGCGTATCTTCCAGCAATACTGGCGTATGCCCGCCTACATAATCGCCAAGCTCTTGTTGGGTGTCATGTCCGGCCTCTTCGTCGGCTTCACCTTCTTCAAGCCCGATGGCACGCAAGCCGGCATGCGCAACGTCGTCTTCTCCGTCTTCATGATCACCACGTTGTTCACCACCCTAGTGCAACAAATCCAGCCTCTCTTTGTCACCGAACGCAGTCTCTACGAAGTCCGCGAACGTCCCTCTAAGACCTACTCCTGGAAAGCCTTCCTTTTTGCCAACATGTTTGTCGAGATGCCTTACCAAGTCCTCTGCGGCGTCCTGACCTACGCGTGCTTCTATTATCCCGTTGTAGGCGTGCAGGATTCGGACCGCCAGGGTTTGGTGCTCCTGTATATGATCCAGCTCTTCGTCTACAGCTCCGCCTTTGCGCACATGACCATCGCCGTCCTTCCCGACGCCCAGGCTGCTTCCGGTATCGTCATCTTGTTGACGATGATGTCCACCATCTTCTCGGGCGTCTTGCAGACCCGCATCGCCCTCCCAGGATTCTGGACATTCATGTACCGCGTCTCGCCTTTCACCTACTGGATTGGGGGTATTGTCAGTACCATGCTGCATAACCGCTCCGTCACTTGCTCTGCCGAGGAGACTTTGACGTTCAACCCGCCAGAGGGTATGTCGTGCGCGCAGTATCTTGGGCCGATGATGCAGCAGGCGCAAGGAGTGCTGCAGAACCCCAATGCCTCTGAGTCGTGTAGGTATTGTGCTTTTAGCGTGGCGGATCAGTACTTGGTTGGGGTGGATATCTTTTGGAATGAGAGGTGGAGGAATTGGGGATTGGTTTGGGCGTATATCGTTTTTGATATTGTGGTGGCGGTGGTGTTGTATTATGTGTTTAGGGTGAGGGGGGTGGGGAGGAAATGAGCGGTCGCTGAGATCGATTGTGTGAAGTTTTGGATAAAGGGGGGAGGGGGACGTGAAAGGAGGAAGATGGAAGAAGTGCTGGCAGGGGTCTTTCTCTCTGGTAATGTGGTAATGGTAATGGTAATGTCTGCTTGACACAAACAGTATTGGATTTAGATGATAGACGATAAATAGGAGGATAGAATACAAGACACGTTGTTCAGTGTATATGAAAACGGCGAATTTGGTGGTGGGAAGGTGCCCGGAGGATGGAAGCTGTTCCATCTCGTGGTTCCTGCCACGGACAGAGCGGCTTGATGCGGCAGTCGGCACAAACTCATGTCTGAAGACCAATGATCAGCAATCACCTCCTTCTTTCGGCGGGACGGGAACAAAACCGATTCGACCATTCGGATTCGGGACGGTAGCACCCGCTGCAATCCCCATCCACGATCGGCTCTCGGCATTCAACCTCTGACTCCCAATGACTCTTCCTCAGCCCAGCAATCCGCCACACCAACGTCAACACAAATGCTAACCCCAAGATCAAATCGACCTTGACTGTCCCCGATCGAGTGGAATCCTCCAAGGCCAGCAACATCTCACACCCGAGCTTACCTCTACTTCCACCTCACAAATCCGACCTGATCAATCCTCAACAGCCAGGGCAACAATGGGCAAATTCCACACCACCCTCCCCCCCTCTCTCCTCCCCTGGATCCTCTCCCAACCCATCTTCTTCGTCTCCACCGCTCCCCTTTCCCCGCAAGGCCACGTCAACGTCTCCCCCAAAGGCACCTTTCCCAACATCAACTCCTTCGGCTACATCCCTTCTTCCTCTCCCGAGCAGGAGGGGTCAGCCAAGCCAAAGCCAGCCCAATTCTGGTACCTCGACCTCTCCGGGTCCGGATCCGAAACGATTTCCCACCTTTACGAACCGGGAAATGGGCGGATTACGGTGATGTTTTGCGAGTTTGGCAAAGCGGCGCCGAGGATTGTTAGGCTTTTTGGACGGGGAAAGGTTTTGGAGAATGGGACTAGGCAGTTTCAAGAGTGGACGAAGAAGGAAGGAGTCGAAGTGATTCCCGGCGCCAGAAGCGTGGTGGTGGTGGAAGTAGAGTTGGTGGGCGATAGTTGTGGGTTTGCGGTGCCGGTGATGGAGTTTAGGGAGAGGAGGGAGGTGTTGAATGATCTTTGGCGGAAGAAGGTGGAGAGGTTTGAGGCGGGGAAGAGTAATGAGAATATGGAGAGGTACGCTAGTTTTGTATCAAGATCAACTGGTTCATGGGGGTTGATGCTGACAAAAGACAGGTACTGGGCGTACAAAAATGCTTGGAGCTTGGATGGATTACCGGGGATGGAGGTGGCGAGAAAGACGGGTGAGAAGGAGGGGATTGCACCGATTGAGAAGATGGTTGGGCCTATGGCGAGTAACTTGCCGTATTCTCAAAGGAAGTGGTATAGTTCCTCGGGGATTTGGGCGGTGATATTGCAGGTTCTCTTGACGGCAATCGTGGTTCTGGCAGGGGAGAGACTGTTGGGGTTCAGATGATGAAGTCCATACAGCTGCGTCTCCCTCATATTTCGACGTCAAGAGCTGTTAGTATTTCCATGGTTTAGCGAACAGCGTTTCCGTCATTCAGATCATGGATTGTAGTCTAAGATTGTAGTCTAAGGCTCATGAAAAGGTCTTTCCCCATGTCGTCCCTCATGCTTTTCTTCTGGCTGTTGTGTCACATCCCCTTCTTCTGTCCCAGGAGGCTTGTCTTCCCCAGACCAATATGAACCATCAGACCCCAAAGCCCGCCTTCCCAAGACATTTACCAAGGCACCTGGTCCCCCGCATAGTTAAAGAACTTGCCATTATCCTCCTCCTTCAACCCCTGCAACACCTTCAACTGCCCGCCCACACTCTCCTCCGGGCTCAGCACCGCTCCGTCACCACCCATATCCGTCTTCACCCACCCCGGACACATCATGATGACCACGGCGCCCTTCAACCCGGCCTTTCAAACGACAAAGCACAAAAGAAGGATGACGCGAGGGTATGCAAACGATGCGAAAGCCGGCAAGCAGCGCTTGGGTTTTTGTTCAGTTATGTTGATCTGGTGCAAAGAGAGAGCGACTTTGATCTCGCCACCGTCAAGGGCCTCTTCCCACGCGAAGTAACCTGGGATCAAGGGCGTCTCTTCGTGGACGAGCTGCTCGCCTCGCCAGACGCGATATATGTGACGAACCGTTACAAGCACAGGAGTATATCGCTGTGAATAAGAACAACGGTCGCAGTAGCCAAAAGGTACTGATCGATGGTGAAAGCTATTGCTTGCTGAAGAGCCAGTATCTAAAGAGGCCTGGGAAGGCCGTCTTTATATACCGGTCTTCATGGACCCGAACCCTCATTTCGAGTCCCCGGGGACCCGAGCCATGGACCTCTTCGTTCGGGTTCTCTCCCTTCAGGTCCTCCCTTCGGATCCTCCCTTCGGGTCCTCCCTTCGGGTCCTCTCCCTTCGGGTCCAACCTGGTTGGTCTGTTGGTTCTATCTGATCTAGCTTACATAAGTAGTCCCTGATTGGATCGTAACAATATACAAGAACATCGCCGTTCGGTTCATCTACGGCGAATTACGACTGAACCGACTTAACCTCATTTACCTGTTCACGCGGGGGCCTTTGTCGCTAGGGTTCATAGCTATATGGACTTCGTACGGGCAGTTTATTGGACAAAACAGCGCGTGGGTTATAGGCGGGACGGCGTGGATTGTGGTGGTTCTGTCGGGGATGCAGGTCGGGTTGGGTACTGCACTGGGGGAAGAGGAGGCATTTAAGAGGGCGAGTTATGGGTTTGCGGTGTTTTCGATCTTGGGGCCGATTAGTGCCATGGTGCTGATTTTTACGTACATGGTGGTGTTGTTTGTGTGGAGTTTGGTGAGGACGAGGAGGTTTGAAGTCCAGAGGAGACAGAGGCTCGGAAGGACCTGGAATGGGTTGCATCTGGAGACCGGGAGGTCGGGGACGGGGACGGGAATGGGGACGCTGGGGAGAGGGAGGACGGGGGACATGGAGGTGTGAGGGAGTAAGTGGTTGGGCTGATGGATGTACAAAATGGAATCCCGCGTCAGCGGGTTGATTGGCTTGGGTGGTGCGATGGAGACAGAGTGTTAGTGGTAATTCACCATCTGTTTACCTTGCCCATTTTTACAGTTTCTGTTCACTGCCTATTTGTCACTTGTGGCTCTACTTGCAGTGCTGGGAACCTACGGATACTAAACGGCTTTGAACAAATAACTTCAAAGCACGCGCGTCGAGACTGCTTTCCCTTACACGTGTTCAATTGTTCAACTTCGTCATTAGAAGTATTTCTCACGCGGCAAGACGGATAATGTAATCGTTACACTGCAGTCGTAGAGCCATGTCGAAATCCTCCGACACGTGCCTCTGACCAGAACTTCTCATAGCCATCTTCATCCTCGTACGAGACTTGCTGGATGGCAGACCAACGAAGAATGGCGTTGTAACCAACGAAGGGAGCAACATCGCCGTTGGAGACGGTATACCGAATAGCGCTGTAAATCAGATTGGTGAAGAAGGTGATACCGTTCTCGAAATACGTGTGGACAACCTGCATAACACCCGATAAGAACTGCATGATACCAACGTCGGGGGACTGCTCCATCTCCGAGACAGTATTAAGCAAGCAGTCGGCCGGTACACAGGTATCCGAGTCAATCAAGAGAATGTAGTCGCCCATCCGAATATTGCCGTCAGTCCAGGCACAGTGTTACGATCCAATCAAGGATCACTTATGTAAGCCAGACTAGGTAGAACCAACGGACCAATCAGGTAGGACCCGAGAACGTCGGGTCCAAAATATCGGGTCCATGAAGACCGGTATATAAAGACGGCCTTCCCAGGCCTCTTTAGATACTGGCTCTTCAGCAAGCAACCAACTGATACAATCGACCAGTACCTTTTGGCTACTACTACCGTTGCTACTCTTTGTTCCCAGCGATATACTCCTGTGCTTGTAACGGTTCGTCACACACAGCCATCTTCCTCGAGAACCTCTTGGAGGGCGCGCTTATAGGCTTGAGCTTCGTCATGCTGGGACCATTCCAGGGATCTCTGGATTTGGCTAAGCTTTTCTTCCACCTTGCACGAGATCATGAAGGCAAAGCTCATGTTGGGTGCCTTCCTGAACTTGCCACGGCGCTGGAAGCCGTTTTCGCCGTGTCTAGGGCGGGCAACTCAACCGATGCTATGGTCTGCATAGAACTCAGTTCGTTCCTGGCGGTCTTCCTCGGAGATCAGTTGAAGACCATCGTCATTGATAACATGTTTGCCGTACCACCCTGGAGCTCGTACGTGGAGATGGTGTGCTTGATCGACTTGACTGTGGGAGCAATGATACCGGCGAGGCCTTCTTTGTAAACAGGACACTGTACCGTAACGTGAGGCAGAGTAGGGGTCTGCAGCCTCGGCGGCAGTTTGGCCGAGTAAAACTTTGAGTTGACCGAGAGCTGTTGAATAGGTCCAAATATCTGAGCCAAGCAGCCGACAATGACCTGAGCGAAGAGTAGAGTGAGGAAGATTTGGACCGGTGCCAGGACGACGAGAGCAAGACGGACAAAGTCACCATCAACCATAACTTCAATATCGAGCTGCCTCCAGGCGGACCTAAAGGATACTGTAACGATCAAGAGCGTGATGCTGACGAGATAGGTGTTGAGCAAGTGAACCGGTCGCTTTTCTCGTTTCGGCTCGCCGCTCTCCGCATCGACTTCAACAATTCGTTCCACCATGGGAGGAGCACTCTCCTCCTTGTCGTCAACCTCATTTCCGTCCTTCCATACGAGCTGCATGAGCGCTGACTCGATATACCTAGCTCTGGGAATCAGATAGAGGGGATCGTCATCCTAAACGACGAGCAAGCCTTCCGAGGCAACAAAGGCCGCAAACTGATGTTTTCGGGCACGAAGAAGATCGTCGACGGTGGGAAGAATTTGGATGCGCAAGCCGTCGTTCAGAGGAACCTCGATAGCCTCCGGAGACCACTGTAGGAACGGTTTGGTGACTCGTGAGTTGACCGTCATGGCACATTATTCCAAGCCCCTTGTCAGCACACAGCACCTGAACATATTCTGGGTAATCATTCTCACCTGGACGTTGAGCGCAGCACAGGCCGCAGCGAATGGGGAATTCCCAAGTGCCGGCAAGCAGGTCATGTATCGACCTCTTGACTTTCGAAGCATCACGCCCTCAATCTCGATTCACGATGCGCGACGATGACGATGATCCCGACTACCGATGAATTCGCGAAAGCTCCCGTGGCTCATTTCCATTTTTGAAGAGCTCTACTCCGGGGCCGCTTTCGCTTCTAGCCCTGACGAGTAGTTTAGGAGCTGAATCTGTCCCTTCACCTTGCTTTCCTCCTAATTACCACGGAATACAGGTCTAGCCGCGCGAGGTTGGTTATCCCAGCCGACCATTGGCTGCTTGACCTCTCTGTCCGACGTTGCAATGTTACCTCGTGTATTGTTTTGCCCGAGTCCAAGACACATTTACCCCTCTCCCTCAACTTTCTCCAGGTATTCTTGGGAGGAACACAAAGCACCCATTCGACATTCATCAGGAGAAATGGCCTCAGGCTCTGGCTATCTTTCCCTTCTTTTGAACCAGTCATGGTCAAACGATGGGTATGAGTGACTTGAATATGAGGATTCTATCCGCTTGGTCAAGGGTGTTATGAAGGGGTCACATATTGCATTTTTATACGGCATGGTGCTAAACGCGAGCATTTCTGTACGACTGTCGTATGAAAAAGGGTGTATGAACGCTTCTGTAACGAAAAGGTACGTAAATAAACACAGTCTAAGCTTTCCTAACCCAAAGTGTGCTACACGATTCAGCCATGAGCTGACTTTCCCTGTCAAAAACATTGTCTACCTCAGTAGGCGGTAAACATGTTATCCCTCACAATCAATCCTCGCCGATTGCAACACTGGACCTTTTCTATTCCCACAGCTGCACCCAGAATCTTCCGAAAGGCCAAGAATTGGAAGCCATTACGCCAGTACACCTACCAGCGCTACCAACAATGGCCTCTGATTCCGGCTTTTGGTCTAATCTTGGCGCTTCAATGCGGTCTCTCTACCACAATCGCTTCCCCCGGCAGCGTAAGAGCTCAAACGACATCTATCAACAGTTAGATCATGAGGATTCCATCCGTCTGGTTTATCTCCTGCCCAGCTCCAACGCCAACGATCCAATCGAGCTTACCATGATTCCTGCTCGACTTGGAGAAAAGCCACGTTACCGAGCCCTATCATACGAATGGGGATTGCAAGACAACCAACCCGACCCCGTTATTATGATCAACAGCCGCTACCCTCTGCGGGCTCGGAAGAATTTATACGAAGCCCTAAAAGAAATCCGCGCATCACCCGGCGAGTTTGCCAATTATCCTCTGTGGATTGATGCGATATGTATCGACCAACGGCAAGAATATGGAGAAAAACCACATCAAGTGCGGCTAATGGGGAAGATCTTTGGCCAGGCTGCGCTAGTTATCGCCTGGCTGGGACTTGCTGGATGGTACGGCGACTTGGCTATTGACGCTCTCGAGGCATGCAGTCAATATGGGCGATTGTCATTGCCGAAGCATTGCTGCTTCGTCACCCGCATTTTGGAGCCTCCTGAACCCAAGCAGACATTCGATACTTACCCTCCATTGATGACGATGAAAGCGATCATGCTGCTATGCAATCGGTCGTACTGGCGAAGGGTATGGATATTGCAGGAGATACATATGTCCCGGTCCTTGGTGGTGAGGTGCGGGTCTCGATCCATTACCGATACCGATCTTTACCGAGCTTTTCATACGCTCAAGAGCTTCGAGTGTATTCCTCATATGAGGTACAAGGAAACCCATCTAAGGAACTACTATCGTGATCTTACGAAGTTCCTTTGTATCACCGGCTCCAGCGTTCCACTTCGACATTTGCAAGCACGGGAAAATGGGCACAGAAGCTTCGGACAGTGGCTCCAAATTTGTGTGGATGGCAATTTCCAAGCCACCGAACGCCGCAATTATCTCTTTGCGTTACTCGCCATCTCAAACGATATGCGGGATTTGGATTTGACGGTGGACTATGAAGTGCCATTGCGGACGGTGATGCAGCAAGCACTCCCGGCTATCAGACGCAGCTATTGCGCCATCAAAGAAGATGATAGGAAGTCATGGGATTCTTTTTCTCGCGAGGTTGACCAACTGATGGGATTTCACTTTGAACGAGACCCCTACACCCCTCACAGAAGTATCTTTGAGTGTGCAGACCTTGAAACTCACTAGTACCAGCGGGTTTTCCACTATGTAGTTCCATGCACCCGTTGAACTACCAACTCCATCTAATAGCTTTGATACCATAATTGCTAGCGGCCCGGTCATTTACGAAGACCTGAACGGTGTATCTCTACCAGATGTCCTGATGCCTCGACCTCCTCCATCCGAAACATCAGGCGTAGAAACCTGATTTGAAGTGTCAGAACAGTGGCATATCCGTCCACTCCTTGGGTACCTATTTCCACATAGGCTGCACTGGTTTCAGCTACTTCTTCTTCCACTATTAGCACTAGTAAATAGAAAAGACTTTGGAACAATTTAACGTTCAGTATTTATGTTATTTCTATACTACTGCCCCGAGTAATGTCTTCTTATTCCGGTGAGACTGGGTGAAGTGCTCATACCTATCTTCCGAGCGTGAAGATGGTTCTGTGTGACGAACGGCAGTCTGATCTGCCTAAGTGGGATAGCTGAAGGTTGATACTATCAGAAGACGTTCGGTGAAGCCAAAAGGTTCACAACAAGTATGGTAGCGTTATACTAGTCTCGGTGATAATGATCAATTGACTACTGTCGAAGACCCACATGTATGAAGATCGCTAGATAGATACCTTGATGCCTCAGGCAACAAAGATTGGTACGTACCTCAGTACGTACCAAACCTCCTTGGCATAAGAAGGCCTTGAAACCCAGCCTTCGTTTGAAGGTTGAGAGGATCAACAAGGCCTTCGAGACCAAAGTAGTTTATTAGCTGAATTGAACTACTGTTCCAAGCCCTGATTACAGCCCTTGTCACATTCATAAACAGCTACATGCTTTCATGGATGGAACCTGCTAGCATCTGATGCGGCCATTGCACCCAACCCAACCCCTTCCCCCCACTCGCTTGGCAGGCCCTTGTCCTGTCCCTGCACCCCGCGGTGCCGTTCGTTGATATCAGGGGTCGATGTCGTCGTCCAGCTGTTCCAGGCTGAACCAGGTTGCCCACCTTTCTTGAAAAGGACGGACCATCCTGACCTGACAGCCCATCTGCATTCTTTCGTCATATCTTCCCTTCTCGGGTCGTGAGCAGTCAACGTTAAGTGCCAATGTCCGCTTGAGTCACCTTTCAAGACTCAATCTGGGTTGGCCTAGATTTCATTTGGCTGGCAAACTTCCTCTCCAATCATCTGAGCCATCCAAGATTAACTTCGTCTTGTTCGTTCTGCCAACATTTTCGTATCCTCATCTATGCGTGTTGGGATAGCTCGAAGTCGCCAGCCAGTGATGGATGCTCTTCGGTTGCCATCCACATGCTCGGCAGGTCTTGAAATGACCCTACCGTAGGCTATGCAAATTGGGCGAGTCGCTTCGACACCGGCCAAATACGCGTTGAGACTTCGCAGAGCTGCATGCATCAAAAACCTGGCCCTTTCCATGGGGTTCAGGTATGTCCGTTGTGCTTTTGCGACGAGGCTCAGATATCAAGCTCTTTTGAGTTGTTCCCTAGACCTCGTCTCCCGATGAATCCCTAAACGTCCGGCTGAAATCGAGGCAGGATTACCAAGTGTTTCTGCCGACCGCGACTTCCTCGAGTCTGCTACTATATCATCTGAGAGAACTCGGGTGGGTTTGAGTGTCACTCGAGTTGCTGGAGCGTTGCCAAGACTCTCTGTAGAGGGTCTCCGGGTACTGGTACCGTATCCGTACAGCATCATCACAAAGCCTGGGAACGCAGGACCGTCTCTTCCCGGTGCGTAGCTTATTTCTGAAGCTATATCTCCCTTTGCATCAGAGGCCCATCTTCGAAGCACCTAGTCACCGATGTTCGGAGTGTTGACTGTTGACAACCATGCCCCTGAAAATGGTGGTAAGATCGTGGTGCGTCCCGTCCAACGAATGGGGCTGTTTTCGTAGTAAGGCTGCTCGCGCCATCCTCTTACCCTCCACTTGGATGATGTTATCGTCCGATTTGACCCGTGCACCCTTTTGAGGGAATACTGAGAGCTTCCGTATTGGATATCGACCGTCTTTGTATGTAGTTCCTTCTTCATTCCATAATGTGCCGTATACCTTCAGCCCTTTGCTGACTTCCAGTGTTTCATGCCGAACTGGTTGTCTAGCGGTCTTGCGGAATCTCGTTCGATATCTGTTTCGACCGACCGGTCCATGGTGCTGCTGCTTGCCAGTGGTATCGCCAGGATGCTCTGGTCGCTCCGGTTCTCGTACTTTCTTTCGTTCCAGTCGGATCGGGCTCGGCGTGCTGATGCCCCCGCTGATCTGTTACTTTCGACGCCTACATCGATGCTCGGCTGCTCTGGAGTTTTGAAGGCATGAAGGAACAGAACCCTCAGAGTGGGTATTGAGGCAGCCATTATGACGCAACCCCCCTCGACGACGGCCCAAACTAGCAGAAGGTATCCCTCGTCTATACAAAGGGTTAGCAGGATTGCACACCAAGAATCGGGGGCTTGTGTGTGGGGAATAGGAGAACTGACAGTTGAAGTCTTTACTCTTTATGCGGCTGAGTGTCGATACCTTGATAAAGCCCCCGATTCCGGCACTATGAGGTTCACCATCCAATCAGCAGAGCTCCGGCAAAATTTCTATAGTCCCTGAGGTTGGGGCTTTTCACATACAAGACCCCCATGCTCATGGCTACAGCCACGCCGACCTTTTCGCCTCGGTACATGTGGAATCGCAAAAGGATTCGCCACGGTAGAAGTGCAAGCACGATGTCACACGAGGCTGAGTAAACTAGAGAGGAGGGAAAAACGGTGGTCAGTAAAGCTTTTGGTGGAATAGCGTTTTGGGTCAGATACTCACTTCCTAGAACAATCGTATAGGAGAGGATACTGTCGGGGTTCCAGCATTTTTCATTCTTGATGTCATAGTTCCATGCCGCCTCCTGGGGGCTGCACCGAAGCCAGAACACAAGGGCACTGCTGACCTGGCCTAGCGTCAAAGTGATGATGATAAACCAGATGAGTCGCTTCAACCAGCCATCCGTGAGTCGAAGAAGCGTCACGGCAAAGGATATTTTGCTGAACAGCACGTAGAGGACCGATGTGGTGCCAGTGATAGCGTCGAGAAGACCCAGATACTTCCAGTTTTCCACGGGAACATCTTCAGAGTGTAGCCCGTATCCCATCAATACGATGGTAGTGACAACGGTGGTGTTTATCAAGAGTAGGGCCTTTGTGATGAAACTTTTGTCAGCTCTATTCGTGTGGGGAAAAGTCTTTCCAAATACCAAGAATGACCGGTTGGATAATAAATACCAAGGGGAATCAAAGCAAGGAATATGAAGTTGAAGGAAATATGGATGAGTGGCATACCCAAGCTACTATCAACAAGTGATCATCCCACCAAAGGCTGCGGCCACGAATGACCTTGCAGTACAAGCGAAGGCCTACGAAGGTGATGCAGGCGGCTTGAATACTCCAAGATATAGCCAGCAACGCGGCTCCCTGAGGGTTGGAAGACGGAGAAACGTAAACTGACATCGCTCAGCGGCTTTGAGGGGGACAATTGAAGCCTATGAAGGTAGAAAAGGTGCCGATGCGGACTACCTGCTAGCGAAAGGACCAAGGATGGCCCAATGCACGGAGTCTCGCTGTCGACAAGAACGAGAAAATCCGTCGATGTTTTTTTATTGGCATCGTGGCAGTAGATCCACCATGATAGACATCTCTAAGAAATATAAACACCGCCGGTTTGGAGCCTCGAAGGAAGATGTGTCCGCTCTTGTCGATATATGCGTCTCTTTTCTATTTGTTGGACTGTCGTCAAGCTGAGAATCGAAAGCTGTTAAGCAATCGCTGTTGTTCAAGGGTCTCGAAGTTCGCAGTGTGTTTTGTTGTGTTACTATCCAGAGTTTATGGAAGCGGAGTGGGTGGTGGTGGTCAGGGTCTTGGTCTCGATGGTCGGGGGTTGAGTGAGAAATGTTGCACCCAAGAGTGGAGAGATCTAAAGTGAGATAAATCGGGAGAAGAGCGTTATCCACGTCCGTCCTAACTTTGATATCTACCAGCCAACTCAAACTGGAAAAGACAAGACAGGAAGAAGAACACGACCAAAACAAGACGCTAGGAAGAACGAGGGTGTCTGAGCGTTAACCCCGGGATTTGACCGTTCATCAACTGCTGGGTCAAGCCAGGGGTATGGTGTTGTTTTTTTATCATTCTTGTCCGCAACGGCTTGTCCTGACTTGTCCAGGCCCAGGACTCCAGCCCGCACCTGTCTGCCCCCTGACCTTGCTTGGTTCGACCGAGATCTCTCAAGGCCAGGTCGGTTTAGGGTTGGGGGCTTGCAGAAAGCCATCCGCCCATCAACGCCCACAGGCCACCATCATGCACTTGCCTGGGTGCCTGGGTGATTGACCAGTCTCACTCTCGCCAGTGCCGTGTGTCTCGATGCGAGCGAGTTGCGGAGCGGGGCGGAGCGGGTACAACAGTCTGAAGTCTGAACTAGACGGAAAAAAGGAAGAGAGATGTCCGCTGAAAGGGCCCCTGGCGCCCCTGGTGTCCCACTCCCTCGGGGCTGGAGACACAAGCGATGCTCTGTAGTCCACGCCACCGCGGACGTCTCTAAGCTCAGGTCCCAGCATGGTGATGATATCCAACCAACGTCGTACCACATGACTCTGAGATCATGTTGTTTAACTAGGTCGTCTTGTCGTCATTCGTAGCGCTCGCTCGCTTTCGCTCGTTGCTTGCGTGCAGTTCGCCAAGGACGAAACCCAAGCTTTTTGCTCGAGCTATATTGGTGGTCCCCAAGGCTCTGGCAGCCAATAGGATCTTCCGCACTCCTAACCAGGAATGTCCACTTGGGATTTGGGTGACTGAAGTGCTGGGATTTTCCGTGCGCGTACAGCGACCGACCCTCCAACATTGCCTCGTGTGTGTTGGAGACGATCAATCTCTTGCGCAACAAATGCTCCCACCTAAAAACAAATGTCTCCGGCGCACTGGGAGGAGATCCGGAGGTTAGCTAGTAGTAGGGCAGCCTGAGTCTACCGGTGAGCGACTTTGGGAAATGAAAGATGGAGTCGCTGAATAGCGGGATGCGAGTTGTGGGGATTTTCAATGTCTGCCGTCTCAGGCGCGCAACAATTGACACGTTTGATGCCTGCAACTTCTATGCAAGCGCAGGCGCATTGTTGACTGCGCAAGCTCTGCCAGTTCGAGTCTGTTGATCTGTTGGTGGGTCCCAGGCAGGCAACTGGGGCACTCGGCCAGAGTCACATTCTCTGTGGGGTGTCCACCGTGCCGTGCCCAGACCGCACCACTTTCTAACCTTCCAGACTCTCCTTCTCTCGATAGCACAGACACCATACCCAAAACCACCCGTATACACACTTGCTCTCGTTGTTCGTGATCTCACACAGTCACTACCCGAAGCAAAAAAGCGAACTGGAAGGCATGCAAATGGAAGGATCAACTGAAAAAAGCAAAATCATGGAAGACGCTGTCCTGCCGCGCGGCACATCCCACGAAAGATTGAATTGCAGGAACTGAAAATAATGGACGAGGTGATACATGTGACGATTAGTTCTGTCACGGAGATTAGTTGCGGCGGGCGATGATCTCCTCGATTGTCGCTGCCACATTGAGACAAATGTCAATAGACGAGGTCGGACTAGTGATGGATGGTCGGCCGAAAGGGGAAATTGGGTTAGCACAAGCTCGGTGTTGAAGTTCATGACTCCAACCCACAAACTGTTGGCCCCTGATGAACTGGAACCTTCTAGCGGGAGCCAGGGCACATGGAGAAGTGGAAGGCACAACCTCAACACCTCGAGTCTGGCGCTCTGGCAAAAATACGGCAAGTACAACCACAACACTCAAACAAGGGGGTGAGGTATGCCAAACAACGATTCCGGAAGTCAGACGCACACCACGTCGCGTGAGTACAGATACCTGCCCACGCTAACCTCTCCCGCGACAACCACAAAAGAAAAGGTTGTCTCTGTCGCGTCTTCCCGTCCTCTACGCCATCACATCGCATGGGCAATGCTCATCAAGATGGGTGATCAGTTTTCACCCGAAGCTCCAAGCCATGTCTTGACTTTGGCAAGATAACCACCACGAACGCCATCGACAGCAGCAACTTCTGTAGTATGTATGAGTGACATCCGGCTGTCTTCCATCATCACCACCGCAATCTTCGGTGTTTTTGCGCGCACTCAGAATGCCGGCAGGGGCGTCGATAACGGACCGGATCAACGCCTTCCCGGCACCCATTTTCTCTCCTTTCGAATGACAGGGCGATTGGGGGGCAGAGTCAGGGTATCGGATCTTTAGTCCGATGCATCATCGTCGCCTCCATCATCTTCTTCATCCTCCTCGTCCTCCTCCTCATCATCATCATCGCTGTCGTCATGACCGCTGCTGTCTCCACCACTTTCACTTCGATTCTGGATGCTGGTTGTCATTGTCAATCGGCAATTATTCCAAAGATGAGCCGTGCGTCGGCGCCACCATGAAGCTGCTATGGGTGTGATTCGTGAGAACCGGCTGGGGCTGTTGAGACGCGTATTGTTGAAGAAAAGCCGGATGTATAGGTGCAGATGCAGACACAGCCCGGAACCCGGGAAGGCTGGGGCCTGTTTGGTTATATCCCCGATGCGGAAGCGGTGTTGAGTCTCCTGATCTTGATTCCGGTGCAGACATATAGAATGAGAGCTTTCTGGCCTTGCCGGCTCCTGAGGGTCCCGCCTGAGTTGCCGGTTCTTTCTCTTCGTTCATTTCTGCGTCAGCTACCTCAAAGGGCCGCTTTCTATTTTCAACATGGGGCTGAGGATCGATTTCCTGGCCCATGGTCTGCTGTTGTTCCTGTTGCTGTTGCTGTTGCCATGCCATAAAAGCAGGGTGAACAAGAGGTGCAGGAGTCGATCCGAGGTCCTCCACCACCGCTGAGGATATTTTGACGGCCTCTGATGCACGCATCAAAGCACTCGATGCAAGGTTCAACAATTCATCCAGCTGTACGATTGAAGGCGAGCGGCCGCCACGCTGTGCATCCTCCACCCAGCCGTGGATGTAACTGAAGGACCGTTCCGCGGCCTTGAGCTCGGTGGCGAAATACTCTTGCTGGGACCACTGCTCCAGCTCTTGACACCTTGCCACTACACTTAGCGGGAAAGGTGTGGCCTTGCTGGTATTGCTGGTCGAAGGTTGAGCCTGTGTCGGACAGGTTAGTTCTTCGCTGCTATGCCCGGATACGAGACCAGTCAAAATGGTCCAGCACTTACCGGCTGTTCTCTCTTTGCCCTTGGAGGCCTCGGTTTCCTTTCCTTAGAGCTTAGGAACAGGGGCGGGCTTGTCGTTCCCCGAGTCCTCAATCCCGGCCATCTGCTTAACTTCAGGCGGTACCCCCGGCTCCCTGACGACGATATGGTCATGAGCATCGTCTTCGGCCGTGTTCCAAAAGCCGTCCAAAGGCCAAGAATCCGCCAGCTTGCGGTTGGCCAGATACCATCTCCCTATCCGCTCCTGCATGGTTTTCGGGACCTGGTAGAGGCGAGGGTAGACTGAAATGAAACCAGCCATTTCGCACTGGGTTAGATCCACATCCTCTGGGTCGATCCTCGGCTTCCGACTAAACTTCCTCGTGACGGCGAGCGCAGGATACTGCTCTGAAGGCGGCATGAAGGGAAAATAAACAAATCCTTGGTGGTGGATTCTATCCGCCTCTGCACGGCTCGGGCGGGTCATGGTGAATGATTGCTGGTGCTCGTGGTAATGAATCTGATTTTGCTGAGGGGTTGCGGATTGTCAGATATTGTTGAGGGACGAAATGGCAATCACAATCCACGGTAAGTACGTGATTTGCTCTCAGCCAGTCGCGTTGAAGCTGTTTTGGTGGGCTTGACATCAGTTGAGGTGCGTTGAAATTGGTTGGGTGACACGTCGAAAGATGGACGTGATTCTTGGGTTGTTTTAGTTTTTTTTTTCTGGCAAGGAAAAAAAGTTAAACCGCGACCGAAGCACAAGAGATGTTGGGCAGCAAGTTTCAAGTGTGCCTCTCTTGCTAATCGAACGAGGAAGGTGTTCTTTCTCCTGGACTTGGTCGCCGCTATCACTTTCAATCAGTCGTGTAACGGGCGACTGTTGTTTGGATGGTCAACCTTGGGGCACCACGGTCCAGGTCCGATGGCCTATCCAGATGAGATTACTTGCCCACACCCACCAAAAACTTACACGCACCCACCCCCACCAGAAAAATGGGGCGGTTCAGCTGATGACACCTGACATTGTAAATCTCGTTTTTACCCGCTAAATTTCGTATTTTCAATGCACCACAACATCGCTCTAACTTGGTCATTTTTTTCCCTCGATTTCACACGGCCATTTGCACCAGCACTTTGCACGCGGTTGCCCCTAACGGGCTCCCTTGTGCCCACGAGATGGAGGCTCTACTGAAAGAGGGTAAGACGGCTTTAGTGACTAAGGAAGTTTGCCACCCATACTGGCACTTGCGTCAACGACGAGTAAGTTACTCCCTATTATCTACACCCCGGGCATGCCTCATACTAACTCCCTTATTAGGATGCGGTAAATAGATACCTTAAATACAAGCCAGCCGCCAGAGCAGTACCCAAAGGCCGCCCGCGTAAACAAGGGGGACCGTTTGGTAGCGAACCCATATTCGTAGTGCCACCAGCTGAGTCACGGTCAAGTAAGGCCACACCAGCTGCAAAGGGTAAATCACGTAACCGTGGCACCATTCGAGCCTCAGCACGGCGTAACTATTCCCAACACGAGTTGGGGCCCAGTATCGAGGAGATGGATGCTAGTGATGCCCGTGCTCGTGCCCAGAGTGAAGCACGCAGCTGTATCGAGGTGGCTGACGATGACGATGACGAGTTGGGGAGATACTGGGAGGCGAGAGCGAGGGAGCAAATGGCGAGAGATAACGCTGCGAGGGAGCAGGTGGCGAGAGACGATGCTATCGAGCTATCATCAGACTCATCCTACCTCTCTGAGCTCTCTGAGCCACCAGACGTGAGCTCTGAGTTGTCAGATGTAAGCATTTAGAGTAGAGTAGAGTAGAGTAGAGTTGAACCTCTCAACACCACGAAAGTATCACCAGGTTGGCGCTGTCATATTTGCTTGGTTGCCCGCTGTAGAACAAGATTTACAGGGGATTTACTGGGTTGACCCACTTCAAGACATGACAGATCACGAATTTTACGGCTTAAACGGTATATTTTACATGTCAGCTGCTAGATTGAAAAGGTGGGTGCGTGTAAGTTTTTGGTGGGTGTGGGCAAGTAATCTCTTCATTTATCAGTTTCTCGCCAGACATATAATGTATTCTAAGTCTCTCCCAACTACTTTCCCTCTATTTCATTTTTCTAGCGTGCCACTAGAAGGGTATGGGAGGATAGGCAAATTTATAAGAATCTTACAAATTCTAGCATCTTCTACTGATATTCCCCTGCCACGGCAACTCCTTAACCAGCACCTCGCTCAACGGTCTACTAACTATATTTCCCACTCCTCTCCCCAGGGCCAGGAACGCAAACACCATAGAACACTCAACCTATAAGTTCACAACCACCCCAACCTCTTCCACAAAAAGCTTCCCCCTCCCACCAACGCCGTCACCCCCGTAAACGCAATCAACCCTCCATACCCGCTCCCATACCCAGCCAACGCCCTCCCCTGCCACGGCAACTCCTTAACCAGCACCTCGCTCAACGGTCCACTAACCACATTTCCCACTCCCCTCCCCAGGGCCAGGAACGCAAACACCATAAAAGGATCAACCGGCTTACTCCCGTGTTCATTTCCAGTCTCACTAGAACCCTGACCTAGCTTCGCAACCTCCCTCATCATCCCCGGCCACGCACTCGTAAAGCTGCCTGCAAAGAACCCATACACCACACAAAACACATACAACACTGCCAAGTTGGTGCCGAGACCCCAAAGGAAGAAAGTTCCCAGCACGGTGCCCGCTGTCGACAGCATGATGCAGGTCGTGACGTCCAGCCGGTCGATGAACCAACCCATGGCTACGCAGCCGAAGACGGAGGCGACGTTGAGGAGTAGAAGAGTTAAAGAGGTGAGAAACCCCTGCGCTTGGAGGACCGAACGAGCGTAGGAGGGGAGGTAAATCCCCGGAAGAAAGAAGCCAACGGCTTCGATTATGTTGAAGAGTTGGTAGAAGAGGAAGGGGCGGGTGAGGACGAAGGAGAGGGAGGGGGTATAGGGCGTTGGGGGTGCAGCGTGGACGTGTGTGTTGTTGGTCGGGGTTATTGTCCCAGACGTAGAGTTCGAAGTTGCTTCGCTCGCAGACTTACCACCAACAGGAACCCTAGGCTTCAAAAACCACGCCAACGGCGCCGTCAACACAAACACCGCCACCGCCCAGATGCGCAACGTCGTCTGATACCCGTACTTCGACAAAAGATGTTCCAGCAACGGAGGCAAGACCACGCCCGCCAAACCAGTCCCGGACCACATAATCCCGTAAGCCAATCCCTTCTTCTTGACGAACCACTCATCCAAGTAGAGGATGCAAGGGTAGTAAGCGAGCGAGCCCCCGACGCCGTAAAGAATTCCCTGGGTGACGATCAAGTGCGTGACGGTTGTGGAAAAGGACGACATGGCGAGCGCGAAGCACATGACTAGCAAGCCCACAATGGGAGACCATCGTGCGAGCCGCGGGAATCGCCGGAAGAAGGGCACGATTAGGGGAGTATCAAGGTACATGATGCCCATGGCGCAGGTGCCGATGACGGCGAGGTTGCTGGAGGAAGAGAAGGGCGGGTGGGTGCTGTAGTAGTCTTGGAAGACGCCGAAGGAGTAGGGGAAGCCTAGTGTAGGGGGGTTAAAGTTAGCATTTGGCTTTGGCTGATGTACCTGAATAGAGGTAAGTGATGGTAAAGTAAACGTACCCCAGATTAATGCTTCGACAACGAAACATGCGGCTAAAAAGAGCCAGGCGTCCTTGCCGCCGTCGACTGGCGGTAGCTGGGAGAACTCATGTCTTGCAGGTTCTTGGATATCTTGAGGCTCCGGGGTGCCAGTCTCAGCTCGACGGATTGGGTCGAGGTCCGTCTTGCTTTTGGTGGTTCGATGGGATGGAGGTAGTGACTCCAGTGGTATATCGAAAGTTGATTGGGAAGCCATCTTGAGGTTCCTGGTTACCCGCCGAGCTTTGGTGGAATACGTCGTCTTGTATGGTAGACCCGAACCTATCTCTTCCTAATTGAGGAACTCAGTCTGGAGCAATGGAGATTAATGGAAATACCAACATCTAGAAGGACACTTCCATCTTTTATCTCCATGCGAAACCATGGACCCATCAACAATGGCGTATCAACACTTGTTCTCCATAGGGCCCACAGGGTCCACAGCAAATGACAACTTGAAGCGTGCGCCCTTCGTTGACAATTCAACGCAACTCTACGCTGCACCAGGCAGTCAACTTGGAGGCCGCAAGCGGTAGCGGTAAAGACCCCCCTGTTACGGCACTGGCGGACGGGTCCCGGCACGTGATGTCGTGCCGCGTGCACCGGCCACCTGGGCCCTGGGTTGAAACCCTGGGCGCCAGGCGCGCCGTTGCACGTTTCCCTCTTTTCTTCTTCATCTTGTGATTCTACTATAGACCTGGAGTGCGGGAGTTGAGGCGGTGTTGGAGGCTGCAGCGTTTTCGTTGGGGGATTGGTTTTGGTTGCCGTCGGTGGTAGAGGAACCGGGTTGGGATTTGGATCTGGATTGGACGGCTTTGGAGAATATTTGGACCTGTAGTAGACCACAGGTTAGCGGGAGGTCAGTTTGAAGGAGAGGGGGCAGGAAGAGAGTACTGACGTCAAACTGCCACCTCTCGACGTGCTCGCCCGTGTCCTTGTCGGTAATGACAATGACCAGCTTGGAGATCTTGCCGCCCACCATCCACTTGTCCAGCCGCGACATGATCTTTTTGATGTATGCGCGGACATGGCCGTCGGCCGAGACGAGCATGTTCAGGCTATATTTGACCGTGAAGTCTTCGGCTGGGTAGACAGCTCGTTGGGAATTGGTTGCGACGGGGGTTAGTTAACGGGCTTTTTCGGATTGATATGTATGTATCATGCGATAGGATCCCCGAGTGCACCTGGGATGTACAAGGTCTCACATCTTCGCTCAAATATATAGATACGCTACTATCATCCTCTCAAGCTACTTGTACTCCCCCCGGCCCCTTACTTCCCCTCCTCCTTCTTACGAGCGGGCTCCCCCAAGGCTCACCAGCTTCGCCAATCATCTACCTGCTCTACACAGAGCCAGTACATCGCCTCGGGGAGAGCGAAGCGCAGCATTTTGGATATGCAGACGACTGTGCAGTCCTTATCACTGGCTCTTCGAACGAGGAAGTTGCAGGGAAGGCCCAACGAGAGTTGGACGCCATGGTCCGATGGGGAGTAGACAACGCTGTCGATTTTCCCCGGATAAGACAGAAATTCAGTTTTTCTCCAGGAAAAGACTAACTGCGCCTTTCCCGACCATTACGCACGGAGGAGTCGAGGTGGCTGCACAGCCGGCAATGCGCTGGCTGGGGATTTGGCTCCACAGCAAGCTGAACTGGANCGACCATTACGCACGGAGGAGTCGAGGTGGCTGCACAGCCGGCAATGCGCTGGCTGGGGATTTGGCTCCACAGCAAGCTGAACTGGAAGCACCACATTGAGCACAGGCTCGCCTCCGCTAAGCAGGTGGTCCGGCACATCCGCGGTCTTAACAGGGTATACCACGGCGCTCCTCCAGGCTCTATAATAAAGGCTATGAAGGCTGTCGTCCTGCCAAAGGCCCTATTTGGCTCTGAAATCTGGTGGCCAGGCCATAAGAAGCACGCCCTTCACCGCAAACAAGGGGACTTCCCGCTTGTTAACAACGGACTGGCGGACCACGTCCGTAAAATCCAGACGGTGGTCAACATTGCCATCCGCGCCAGCCTACCAGTGTGGAAAACGACGCGCCTTGCTATTCTCTACCGCGAAGCTAGCCTACCCCCCGTCCCCCTTCTTCTGGAAGCGGCCCGCCGGCGACACGCCGTACGCCTCCTCGCCTTAGATCCCGCCCACCCGCTTGTCCCGCGTCTCTCAGAATCTCGAGTCACGCCGCACGGCCTGCCTCGTCGCCCCACAACGCTACAGACGGCTGCCCAACTCGCCTTGCCTTTCCCGCGGCCGATTCTACAGCCGCCCGTCTATAACGGAGACACTCACAAGGATCCAGCGCCCACGTCTAAGGACAGGGCTGCTAAGGATTTCAAAGAATGGCTTCTCCGGCTAGATCCCTCGGATATCGTTGTTTATACCGACGGCTCTATGATAGCTAAGCAGAGGGGCATCTTCCTCCCGCAACAAAAAGTCTTGGCGCCAAGTGTTAGTATTAACGCTAGGCTGCCCGCAAAATCCTTAACACCACCAAGATCGCCGTTTTCACGGTCGATATCTCAACAACCGCAACGACGAAATGTCTACGCCCTCGCCCCCTGGGGCCCCCAAACCGTCACCGCCGGCTATGATGCCGGTTACCCCTCTGCCGGACACCCTTTGCGTCCCGCCCCCGCCCTCCACGACGGCGCAGTCGGCCAAGAGAGCCCGGACTGCAGACGAGGAAGTCCGTCACGCCCACGCCACCACCGCCTCCCCTGCTGCTTCCGGCCCCCTCACGTCCCTCGCTGGGACCCTCATCTCTGAAGCTCTCGCCAAAGCGGAGGTCTACCGCTCCTTCGCCGCCTTCCTCGACACCGAACTCGCCCGCCTCTCCGTCGTCTCGCCAGCTCACGCTCGTGAAGCTGACCACCTCGCACGGACCATCACCGTCGCCCTGCAGAAAAGTTCTGTATCCTCGCCACATACCCTGGACACGCCTTCGCCTACCCCGGACTCCACCGTCCCAGCAGGCAAGGGAAAAGGACCCGTCACATTCGCAGAAATAGCCGCCAAAGGCGCAAACTCCGCCTCCGCCTCCCGCTCCACTTCCCGCTCTTCCCGCTCCCGCTCCAGCTCTACTAACTATACCTCCGGGTCTACCCGCAAGGCTGCCCCGCTTCCTACATCGCCCCAGAGCGACGGCCGTGTCTTCCTACGACTTGATAGAGACTCCCCTTTTGCCAATACAGATGCCTTCGCTATTCGCAAAGAAGTACAGACAATCCTCCGCCTCGCCCCCACCGATATCCCCGGATGCCACAAAGTTCCCACCGGATTCGCCCTCGTGCCCAAGAACGACGCAGTCCGCCAGGCCCTCCTTGACCGAAAGGATGAGATTGGCGCCCGTTTCGGCTGTGTCCAGGTCGAAGTGCCTAAGAAATGGGTCACATACGCCGTACAGAATGTGCCCATGACGATGCGGATAGGTATCGTCCCCGTAGATACTACGACCGCCATCAAAGATGAGGTCCTCGTCCAAACCGGCCAGGAGCCGTCGCCCTTCGCCCCTCCCAGTACTACCGTCCCGGCGAGGCCCACGCAACCTGGCTTATCTCCTTCGACAGGCCTGTCTCTCCCTTTCGCCTCTTCGACGTTAGCTACGTTAGCCGCCTTCTCCAAAAGAGGCGCCCACTTGACCAGTGTACCGAATGCTTTGAATGGCACGGCCGCAAGGGGTGTGCCCGTGCCGCGCGATGCTCTCAATGTGGACATATTGCTCATGGCGAGTGTGACCGCCGCGTTCAATATGCCAACTGCCGGGGCCCTTTCGAGTCCACTCACGACGATTGCCCTATGCGGCCAAAACGCCAGGGAGATAATGTCGTCCGCCCGACCCCCCAGCAGCGCCAGAAAATCCGCCGCGAAGGCGGTGATCTTTTCACTAAGAAATACGACCGCCTCGCCCCCCGCGACAGCCAGGAAGATACCGCCACGTCTTCCGGCGAGCTGCCTAGCCACAGTTCCGCCCCCTCCGGCCCCGAGAACTCCGACAGCCCTGACCAGACCCAGCCCTCAGCTGATGAGGATATGATAGAGGTCCATTTGAGCGAGGACTCGTCCTCCGACTCCGCAGTCCGCCGCTCCAGCCGCCACAAAACGCCCTCCAGGAGGGCCGCTGGCCTATGAGTAGACACTCGACCCCTTCTCGTAATAGCCTGAACAATTCTAGACTACGTATCTTTCAGGCTAACGTAGCACGAGCACGCGATACGCACGAGATTGCCCTCCAAGCTGCTAGTGAGGCTGGAGCGGACGTGATTATGATCCAAGAGCCACGAACGTGGTTCTACGAGGGCTGCCTTGGTATTCCCGGGCACCCCCTTTACGCCCTTTACACTCCTGTCCGCACATGGACAGAGGAGACTGCTACCCACCCACGCGTCGCTACGTACGTCCGTAAGGGAATGGCGGCGGGAGGGTTCACACTCGGCGATACCAGAGATCTACTGTGGGTAAAGACGCAGGGGGTCACTTTCGTTAATATTTACCGCCGGTCAAACGATACTTCGACCCTCGAGCTTCTGGAGAATTGGCAGCCAACGACAAGGACACTCCTCGCCGGAAACTTCAATTCCAAACACCACACCTAGCAACCTGGCGCAGAGACATCAGAAGGTGCCACGCGTATTGTTGACTACGTCACAGAGCACAGCCTTGATTTGCTGACGGCTCCTGGCGTCCCTACCCACAACCGCGGTAATACTATCGACCTTACCTTTTCGAACATACCACTCTGCTCGACAAGGATTGCCCCAGAGGCGGACTGCGGCTCTGACCACCAAGTCTGCATTACCGACATCCCCACCGAGCCAGTAGATCCCCCTCGCCGCCGCCTCGTCCTTCGCAAAGACCCGGAAGCCATCAAACTCTATGCCGAAAACGTCTCTTTTCTCATGGGTTTGGTCCCGCTCCTTCCCGCAGGCGAAGAAGCCCCGGAGAGGCTTGACGAACTCGCTGAGGCCCTCTGCAACGTTCTCACAGAGGCCCTCCAAATCTCTTGCAGGCCCTTGAGACCTGAGAAGAACGCAAAGTGGTGGAATAAGACGTGTGCGCAGGCATCTAGAATGTACCGCAACTATCGGCACAACAACCCGAATCCCATCCCCCAACGGATAGGAGCGCTTCGGCAGGAGTTTAAGAGGGTAGTCAGAGAAGCAAAGCAGTTGTTTTTCGACGACCTTATCACTAAGGCGCAAGACGACAAGGACATCTATCGGACCGTGGCGTGGCACAAACCCCGCGACCGAATGGAGGCCCCCCCACTAGTCATCAACGGGCAGACCGTTATTGAGCCAGAAGCCAAGGCGGAGGCCCTCCGCACGGCCTTGCTAGAAAGGAACAGCGAAGACGAAGACCTCGAAACTGGCTGGGTACCCACGGTCCCACGCCGTCGCCTACCCTGGTCGTCCGTCGTCCACGCGGACGAAGTCTACAAAACCCTTTGCGGTACTGGCAATACGTCCCCCGGCTCCGACGGCATTACGGTCCGTATGTTGAAGGCATCCTGGGAATCTATTAAAGACTCTGTCCAACAGCTCTATCAGGGCTGCGTCGCTACCGGCTACCACCCCCAAGTCTTCCGACAGGCGGAAGTGGTTATGATACCGAAACCTGGGAAAGACCAAACGACGGCCAAGGGATGGCGGCCCATCTCACTGCTGTCTTGCCTTGGGAAAGGCATTGAACGCCTTATTGGTAGGCGGATCGCCTGGACGGCTATTTCTAACGGGGTCTTAAATCCCCAGCAGGCTGGTGCCCTCCCAAGGCGATCGGCTGTTGACATTGTGGAAGCTCTGGTCCACGATATCGAAATTGCACTCGACAAGGGACTCATTGCTGCACTAGTAGCTGTGGATGTCAAAGGTGCCTTTGATGCCGTCCTAGTGAATAGGCTAGTCTTACGGTTGCGGGAGCAAGGGTGGCCAGACTGCGTGGTCCGCTGGGTTGAGTCTTTTATGACGGAGCGCATGGCCTGCGTTCGATACCCGGGGGTGACTACTCCTATGCGTCGCCTTAGATGCGGGCTCCCCCAGGGCTCACCAGCCTCGCCAATCATCTACCTGCTCTACACAGAGCCAGTACATCGCCTCGGGGAGAGCGAAGCGCAGCATTTTGGATATACAGACGACTGTACAATCCTTATCACTAGCTCTTCGAACGAGGAAGTTGCAGGGAAGGCCCAACAAGAGTTGGACGCCATAGTCCGATGGGGAGTAGACAACGCTGTCGATTTTTCCCCGGATAAGACAGAAATTCAGTTTTTCTCCAGGAAAAGACTAACTGCGCCTTTCCCGACCATTACGCACGGAGGAGTCGAGGTGGCTGCACAGCCGGCAATGCGCTGGCTGGGGATTTGGCTCCACAGCAAGCTGAACTGGACCGACCATTACGCACGGAGGAGTCGAGGTGGCTGCACAGCCGGCAATGCGCTGGCTGGGGATTTGGCTCCACAGCAAGCTGAACTGGAAGCACCACATTGAGCACAGGCTCGCCTCCGCTAAGCAGGTGGTCCGGCACATCCGCGGTCTCAACAGGGTCTACCATGGCGCTCCTCCAGGCTCCATGGTGAAGGCTATGAAGGCTGTCGTCCTGCCAAAGGCCCTATTTGGCTCTGAAATCTGGTGGCCAGGCCATAAGAAGCACGCTCTTCACCGCAAACAAGGGGATTTCCCGCTTATTAACAACGGACTGGCGGACCACGTCCGTAAAGTCCAGACGGCGATTAACATTGCCATCCGCGCCAGCTTACCGGTGTGGAGAACGACGCGCCTTGCCATTCTCTACCGCGAAGCTAGCCTGCCCCCTGCCCCCCTTCTTCTGGAAGCGGCCCGCCGGCGGCACGCCGTGCGCCTCCTCGCCTTAGATCCCGCCCACCCGCTTGTCCCGCGTCTTTCAGAATCTCGAGTCACGCCGCACGGCCTGCCTCGCCGCCCTACAACGCTACAGACGGCTGCCCAACTCGCCTTGCCTTTCCCGCGACCGTTTCTACAGCCGCCCGTCTATAACGGAGACACTCACAAGGATCCAGCGCCCACGTCTAAGGACAGGGCTGCCAAGGAATTCAAAGAATGGCTTCTCTGGCTAGATCCCTCGGATATCGTCGTTTACACCGACGGCTCTATGATAGCTAAGCAGATGGGCCTTCCAGCGCACGCGGAGGACCCGGACGCTGAAGAAGAAAGACCAGAAGGCGAGTGCGTAGGCTTTGGCTACGTAATTTTCCAGGGGCAGACAGAACTTGGCCGCGGATGCGGTCAATTAGAGTATGCAGAAGTCTTCGATGCGGAGGCGGAAGGGGCGCGGCATGGTCTCAAGGCCGCGGTGGCGCTCTTTCCGGAGGCACAGGCCCGTCCACGCATTACGATATGCCTCGATAACACGTCCGTCATTAGAGGACTCCGCGGAACCCCAGCTGCGTCGTCACAAGCGGCTTTCCTCGACTTCGCCACCCGCAAGGGCTATGGCCCCAGTCTGGTGGGCGTCCGCTGGGTTCCTGGCCACAAGGGCATCACGGGCAACGAGATTGCTGACGAGCTCGCTAAGGCGGGCGCTAAAGAGGGAGAGGTAGTCAATGAATGGCTTGGCTACCCTTGCGCATTCAAGGCGGCTTGCTAAGAGGGAAGCGCGTACGGATTTCAAGGCATGGTGGGCCGCGAATAAGCCAGAGTCTTATGTAGACTACCGGCTGGGGGTCTCTATTAAGCCTAACGACGAACTAAAAGAGTTGGACAGACGCTCTTTATACCCCCTCCTCGCGGTCAGGTCTGGCCACGGTGATTTCAAGAACTATCACGAAAGGTTCGAGCACGAGGACGCGCTGCTGACATGCTATTGTGGCAGCTGGAAGACCCCCTTCCACCCCTTCCACTGCAGGAAGGCATATGCGATTTCCCCGGTCACAGGCGAACGGTGATTTCAAGAACTATCACGAAAGGTTCGAGCACGAGGACGCGCTGCTGACATGCTATTGTGGCAGCTGGAAGACCCCCTTCCACCCCTTCCACTGCAGGAAGGCATATGCGATTTCCCCGGTCACAGGCGAAGCGGCTACGCGGGTGAATCTCTTCCTTGCTATTGGAATTTACTGGCAGCGCTTCATCGCTAGGATCCAGACCTCGCACTTCTTTTCGTGGACTTGCACGAGAAAGGCATGGCGCCAGTCACTCTGGCAACAGCACATCGACGACGGGGGCACCGCTGACGACCTTACGGGGTTTTTACGGGGTGAAGGGGTGGAGGTTGGCCACGGCCACGACATCGAGAGGGTTACGGTAGACTTGGACAGGCTAGTTCACCGTGTAAGGAGACGGGAGGAGGCTGTCATAGGTTGTGACATGTGCTATATAAGCGTGCATTAGATGTTCTGTCTAGCGAACAGAACATTCTTCCATCTTTTGGGTGGTTTAGCGATGTGGCATTGCACGCTCCTTCGCTGTGACAGAGGCCTTGCGGGAGGAGGAGAGCGAGAGCGTGAGCGGGGAGGAGTGATTTTGCCCTTTTTTTTTTCTGTCTTTTCCTTTGTTCTACGGGTCCCGCCATATACTGGCGGCTCGCTCACTGGGCGATTCGATTGGAGGTGTTGGGCCGCGTTTACGCTATGGGCAACACGTGATTTGCACTGGCAATAGGCCTTGGGTTGCCCTCGGATTAATGGTTTTGGTGGACAATTTTTGTACGCTAGATTCACCGATGTGGCACGTCTCATGCCCTACGGGAGGCGGAAGTAGACGTTAAAAATAACAACAACAACAAAAAAAAAAAATTCAGACTCGGCGACTAACTGCATACACATAACTGGGCCGAGGAGTACTAGGAACCAATCAGGAATGGTCTTCTGACCGAGTGCAATCTTAGTGTTACCCGTGTAAAGCATCTAGCCGTAGTGTCGGGACGGTCAACTTTTCTCGTAATCCGCCCAATTATATTCATCTTCTTAGCGCCGCCTCCCCACTCACCGTAATGCCTCCGTCCGAACGATATGGATATGGGAGGTGGCTGTTCAGTTTTTTGACCCTACCACGTGATTAAAAGACCCGTTTCCTGTCCTTCCCACTCCCATAGGCAAGCCGACATATCGCCTGACTAGTAGTTGGGTCGGTGACGACCAGCGAATCCCAGGTGTTGTATGTTTTTTGTTTCTTTTGGTACTTTCTACTAGTTTGATGTCTTTTTGGCCGCTTGCTTGTTGTTGCCCTTTTGCTTGGTTTCTTTTTTGTTGATTGTTGACAGACACAAAATGCGATGAAGGGTAGGGGAGGGTGATGGGAGTTGGGTTTCGGGTGTCTGGTGTCGTTTTATTTGAACTTGGGACGCTCGGGAGGAAAATGTGAGAAAGAGAAGTGGAGTTCAGAGGGAAGTGCACTGTGGAGTCATGCTGCACTGTCCAGGCGGATTTTGTCTTTCTTCTTTCTGCCTTTTTTCCTTTCTTTGATGTGACAGCTTATTGCACATTCGTCTCTCGAACTACCTCTTGCTGAGAATTGATCTCTTACCCGTGCCTCGCCCCAAAAGTGGTGCGAGTCTGGCGAGTCCCAAAAAAGTAGGGGCGAGGCACGGGTATTGGTTGGAATGTGTGCTCAATGCTTTGACAGCGGTTCTGGCACTTCCCAGAATCCCCTCCTTTGCAGACCTTCCTCCTCTTTGTATCGCCAGCTCTATATAGCTGGCGATCCCTTCCAGCCTCAGTTAGCTGGATCCCTCAATCTACATCATTCCCATCATTCGTGATCCAACTCACACAAAGCCACGCCTGCCACGTTAAGCGACAGGCCCAGCGCAGCCTTATGCTCGACGCCAGAATAACCTCGACGCTTTCCGTTTTGCTCCCTGGCTCTACTGGATGTTGGGTAGAGTGACAAAGAACCTGGAGTCTCCAAAACATCCATGAGCGCGATATTTGTAGCCTTACTTCACCATTCAGTTCACTGACCGCGACACAGAACTCCGTCTATCAAACACGTTCGCCGTTAAAGACATCAATATGAGCAACGCATCGCATCCTAGCTCCACCCAAATCTGCTATGGCGCAGTATGTTGAACCAGGCTCAAGATTCTACACGTTTCTCTCGGTGTCCTCGGATTTCCCTTGGTAGAGTGTTGAGCTGATTTGATTCGACCTCTCAGCTATATGACGGGAAGGCACAATGTCTTCGCGATATGAATGAATGGAAGAGCGATTTCAAGAACGAACCCGATCACGGAACATTTCGCATTTTTTCCCTTGAGAAAATTTAGGCGCTATTTCTGTCTGTTTCCAGATCGGAAAGAGAATGAACCATTCGCTGTTGTCGACCAATGCACGCAGCAATGGCTGGCCGCATTGGACTCGGTGCCTGATATCCAATTTGAGGCCCTGTTTATGACAGATGCCGCATCGAGCCGGGACAGGAATTACAGCAAGTCTGCGGTGTTAGACGACCTCTCAGTCAATATTTTCGGACCCCGGGGCCATGTTGTCGAGAAAGATGTCGCCCGCCGACTGTCGCGAGTCTCTGCATTTCTCCAAAAGCCCAAGGGAATGAGCAGGCCGATTTTGTACAGAAATCCACAGTACTTCCGTGTAGCTGAAGTCTTGCAACAAGCCCTGACTAAACGCCGAACTCTATTTGAGGCTTGTAAGAGATGGGATGCCGAGAACGTTAGGCGGCTACTGGAGCCCAAAGTGACCTACGACGTCTTAGGAAGCTATGTCACCGATGGGAAGTACCCACTGCATGTTGCGGCTGAAGAGGGACATGTGGCTATCTGCAATATTCTGATATCCGGAGGGGCGAGCGTCAATAGGATTTGCGAATCAATCTTGGCATGGACGCCGTTGCATTATGCGGCCAGCAGAGGGAATCTGGAAGTTTGCGAGCTACTGATCTCCAAGGGGGCGAACATTGAGGCGAGGTCCATGCTTGGGACGACACCGCTATACGTCGGGGCCAGCAACGGACATGTTGAAGTTTGCCGGTTGTTGATCTCGAAGCGAGCAGATATTTGGGCAAGAGACACCAGCAACAAGACCCCATTACATCGAGCCGCTCGACTGGGACACGAAGGATTCGAGGTCTGCCATCTGCTGATATCCGAGGGCGCGAGCCTGGGAGCCAAGGACAACGAAGGCCGAACACCACTACATGCTGGAGCAAGCGTCAGCACCTCGCGATCGGGGTTGGACGTCTGTGACCTGCTGCTCTCCAGAGGGGCAGATGTCAACGCGACGGACAGTTCACAGAGTACACCGCTACATGTAGCGGCTTACGCCGGACACACCGACATTGTTCACCTCTTTCTCCATCAAGAGGACATTGACGCTGATGCGGGAGATGACCAAGGGAAAACCCCCGTATATGTTGCAGCAGAGCGCTGTAACCTTGAGGCACTACGACTTATGCATGCTTCTCAGAAGGTCGATATGAGAATCTGCGCTCCATTACCGGGGATGACGATCCTATATGTGGCCTGTAAAAACTCAATCTCCATGGTTAATTATCTGTTGGGCCAGGGCTTGGGAGACATGGCTGATGAAGATTGCATTTGGTGCCTTTTCCGGAACTTGCAGGGGTTGACTCGGAGAGACAGCAGAAACAGCCTGGGAGGGATCCTTCGAACACTCTTAGCAACTGGAGAGCTAGTGCTGACCGAAGTCGACCATCTCAGCGAGATTCTCACAAGTCCTAACCAGCGAATTTTTGCCACGCTGGTACTGGATTATCCGAGGTGGACAATCGCGAAGTCGGATTGGGAGACTTTCCTTTCATGGAGACGCAGCACCCATCTACTGAATCGTGGCATCAGCTAAGCTGTCGATGAGTTCGTGAGAAAGATAGAGGATAACAAGAGCAGTACGATTGTAGACGGACAATCGACCGACACTGGTTCTGCCTCGGATCTTTCTTGTCTTCACGATACTCGATCGACGGATGAGGTAACGGATGCCTGTCCAACCGTTGTTACGCGTTTGAATGTGCCGGCAATGACTCTTCTACTCCTTGTTGTATTGCTCTCTCGGTCTGGTTATCTCTTTGGCTCCGAAGCGGGAATATGGGGAGGGCAGGAAGGCTCCTGGGGGGAGGAATTCTATGATTTGAAGAAGGGTCTCGATCCCAAGCTTGCCCAACAGTTTTCTATGGCCACGCGGGAAGGTGACCTCTTGGAAGTGGAGAAGATCAAAAAGGGGCATGGGAGAATGGTAGAGCAACTCGATCGACGTCTCGGACCCTATATCGAAGCTATAAGGCAGTTGGGTGAGACTGTTGAGGTATTTACTAACGCAAACGTTGTTGTTTCCTTAATTTGGGTAAGTTTGCACAGTAAAGATAGATAGTGTAGATGAACAAACTCGTGATGTGTCCGTCTCGCTAACTCTTGGATCACAGGGACCGATCAAGTTTATTCTGGGAGTGAGTAGCTAGGCTCCTGAGATAAGGTCTCTAGGGTTGCACTCACAAGACAAAGGACGAATCCTTCTTCCCGACATGCATTCTACATTGCCACAATCCTTCTAGCTAACAAGTCCCTCCGATTCATTCTGGGTTTGCACACTGAACCATCCCAATGCCCGGAACGTGAATACCTGGTACCTTACCATTTATCCCAACATCAGAAACCGTTGACCCCGGCATAGCTACTACCTGAAAATGCTCACAACGATTATCGTTGAAGAGCCTCTTTAATATTTTTTTTCCCCTCCACATAAAGAAACATGTTTTCGCTTGAAGCGAATACGGAGAAAATGAACAAAAGGGTGAGAGAAAAGGAAAGCGAAAGAAGACAGAAAACGGTCGCAGTTCCCGTGCAGCCGCCTTCGCCGAGTGAAGTGTTCAATCGATCACTATGACCTGCTCATCTGACTGCTTTCCACCGTCACCGTTGCGGTTGCGGTTGCGATTGCGGTTGCGGTTGCTGCTGTTGGGGTTGTCGTCCTCGTCGTCCTCGTCATCTATCAATATAGGTTCTTTCTCCCCGCATTGTCGTAGGCGGAGTGTATGGCTACTTGCCATACTTGGAGGCAGATTGTAGGCGCATTCTATTCTCCCGAAGAATTCCCTGAGGGCCTCCAAGAACCAACTATGTTTGCTTACCCTCTTGTCGTATGTATCCTCGACGAACGCATGATACTCCTCCCAATCCGAGTTATTGATTGTCCATCGTGGATACTTTAGGATCGGCAATAACAGTATCATGGATTCTTCAGAAGACAGCCCCGCCATGAGAAAGCCAACTTTGCTCAACATTGGGGTTTTCGTGGAAAGGAGGATGTGGAGCATTTCCTCCGCGTGAGGTGCTTGTGCTTGGAAAACCCACCAAACAATTTCTTCATCAACCACATTGGCCATGCCGTTTGTGACCAAATATTTTACTACTTCGGGTGGGCCGGCCTCGCAGGCCTCACGTAAGACCTCGATGCCCATTTCGACTTTCGGAGAGGCCAGCATCAAATCCAAAATCTCGACATTGCCGACTCGGACTGCCACTATTGCAGGCGTTATGCCATAGCTGTTTTTCTGATTGGCTTTGATGTTGTTTTGCCGAAGCAGAAAATCGACCACTCTGATATGTTGGCGCCTCACTGCTTCATGCAAGGGTTTCTCGAGCTCCCAGCCCATCCCATTGACATCGGCTCCATGGGATATTAACAGCCGGCAGACCTCCAGCTGCCCCGAAACCGAGGCAGTAAATAACGGGCTATTGCGATTGAAGTTGAGCTCTCGTCCCATAAAGTCTGCGCCCTTTGATATCAGTAGTTCGCAGACTTTTAGATGTCCCTTTGCGACTGCCAAGTCAAGTGGCTTTTGCCGGCTGAAGGCAAATAACCCGACTAGTGGCGATGCATTGACGTCTGCGTTAGCGGAGATCAAAAGGTTGCAAACTTCCAGATGCCCTTTTTCTGCTGCGAGATGCAACGGTGTCCTCAAATGAGTGAGCTCGGATTCCGCCGGCGCCTCAAGGTCGGCTCCTTTGCCGATCAAAAGGTTACAAACCTCCACATGTCCATTTTCAGCCGCGAGATGGAGCGGTTGGCAACGATTAGAATCTTGGACGTAATGAAGCGCTCCATGGGAGATCAACAGATCGCACACTTCCAAGTGTCCTCGCCAAGCGGCAGCATGCAACGGGTATCTCCGCCGCGCGCTAAGGCGGTGATTGATCTTCCCCTTCACAGCGTCGGAGTCTAGTAGCCGCTTGACACTTGGAACATCCCCTCTCGTACATGCCCTGAAGAATTCCTTGAATTCGTCGTCTTCATTTGTAACCCTGGATGACACATTCATCTCAGAGAAACTATCATTATCATTATGCTGAGCATGATAGTTGGCCAAATGTGTCTGGAGACGGATGGCGGAGCTGAAGCCGAGAGTGAATGCGATGCATCCTTCGTGTGTGCATCGAAAGGGAAACCCGTGGTCATCAACGTGTCTTGATCGATCAGCCTTGGTCTTCAGCCCTCCTGTAAAGAAGTCGCACCAAGGCTTCGGGCACTTGTATGTGTCTCTGGGCCCCTGGAGGTTGAGGAAGACCCTTTGCTCTTCGGGGTTGAGTGCTTCGAACTTGATGTCGGCAATCGTTTGGCGGATCGTTTCCGTGCGAATCTCCAGGTCCAAGCACGAATTGCGTTCATATCTGTCGCTTGGAAGGAATTTTTCCAATGCTTCAACCATCTCCGTGTAGTTGGTTGCAGTCAGGAGTCCTTCTATCTTCTCCGGATACCCATAAGATCTGAGAAAGCGCTGAGTGGAGATGAAGACCTCATCGTGCTTGGTCAAGCTCGACGTTCGATTAAGGAACTTGATGCACTCGAGCAGATGGTCGAACCAGTACTTGGCGGCATAATCTTGCAAAGCGTAATATCCCGTCTTTGCATGAGACACCACATCGTCCACAGAAACGCCCAGAGTAAAAGGAGGTGATGTGAGATACTGGCAACAGAAAATCGAGAGCTCAGCAGTTTGGTGAGCGATGTCCAGCAGCTTTCTCCGTATCAGAAACCTGTTCGATGCGACTGTTCAGCAATTTTTCTCGGGTGACCAGGGGCATGGATCTGCATTCTGTGTGGTAATCGGAGGATAAAGGGTGAGCACTTACTCGCGGGCCGTTCTATGTACCAGTCGGATCTCATCTTCGGGGCCAGTATAGTCCCCGCTAATGGTATCTGAGTCCAGGAAAGAGCTACAGACTTCTTTGTAGCTCCAAGCCAGTCGCCTCTTGTAATTAGCCTCCCCTTTTATGACATCGGTACAGAAAAAAGCCTGTATCCCCCGCCAGAACAGTGTTCGCCTGCAGCAGACAACATAGCTCAGGATTTTGGTTGCAGCTTCGCGTTTGGAAGGTGGGGAGTTCGTGAACACGCGATGCTCGACCTTTTCATATCTGTTTTGGGGAAAGTCTGTTAATGTACTCCTTCGAACGGTTTTTGAATGAATGAAAATAAGGTGCAGCGATGGTCCTTACGCTTTCTCTAGACTGTCTGGGAACACTCCTGGTTCCAGTTGCTCCTCCAACGCAGCAATAGAATCTTGATGAAACAGATGCTGAAGGACCAATTTCGCATAGAGAAACATGCCTGCAGTCTAATCAGCATTGTATTGGGTATACCAAGTCTCGTAGTAGAATTTCTGCAGCGTACCTTTAGCCCCTGTGGAAACGCGAGCTACAATATCTTGCTCCAATCCATGTTCCGCCTCAAATTGGCTCTGTATTTTCTTGCCCCAAGCTTGGCAATAGCTTGTAATGTCTTCATGGTGTTTGGTTTCTTCATCGAGGGAAAGAGAAACTGTTGAGTGGAGAGAGAGCAGCCGACGGTCCGACACGCCGTCTCTTTGACTGGCACAAAGGATGCGTAGTTTGCATCCAGTGGAGCCACTGCCAGAGGATACAAGCCAACTGATCGCTTTCTCTGCTTCTCCGTCAGCACACTCATCTAACCCATCCAGCACCAAAAACACCGTCTGGAAAGCATCAATTGCTTTGCTAACGAGTCCCTTCAGTTCATTTGTTGTTTGGGACTTTGGTGTGTTCTTGGATATTTCTTCCTCAAGAGTGGTGGCCAAGTCGGGGCACCTATGTAGTAGCTGTGCTATAATTGCACGCAAGAGTCCGTCAAAATTGTTCTTATCTTCCTGAAGGTGCCGAAAGAAGAAGAAAGCGCAAGCTACTTCGGGCATTTTGTTGCCCAAAACTCGTTGGATGGCGGCCGCCATCAACGTAGACTTTCCTATTCGTCCAATTGTACCTCGTTAGTCTTGGGACTCTCAAAGTTCTGCTATGGATAAGTCGAAAGTCTTACCACTGCCAGGTGATCCGTGAATATAGAGTAGCTGGGTTTCTGGAGCATTACTGTTCTGCCAAGCTTGATAGCGAGGGTCGACGAAGAACCACTCCCCTGAAGAACTTTCCAATCCGTTGATTGGCGCGTTCCTAGGATTGATGAAGGAAAGGTAATCCGTTTCGTATTTCGGAGGTCCCAATCTTCGGTTGATTGACTCAATTCTTCTCGCGTGCCGCTCCCTCCTTGCTGCCTCCTCGTTCTCGATTTGATCTTTTTGTAAATGACCGGTCTTCTTATTCATCCGCTGGATCTCGTAAAGTGCTGCTGATCCTTTCTCGCTGTCAAGCAGTTTCCGACGTTCTCTCAAACTATGGAGAATCTGGCCAAAGTCCGATTCGAATGTCTTCCAAGCTGCATTGAACAGCATCTTCCATTCTGTGACGGTGTTAGCAAGAGGAGGAACGGAATCCAGTTAGGGCACGACGCACTTGGTCGACTAAAAACTTTGAGCGCGTTCGCGTGAAATGTGAGAATATCGGAGTACAAAGTTTCGAGCACGTTGTCCAAAGGTTGATATTGCTCAAATGTCGCTTGGTAGTGTAGAAGGCCAGGAAAAATGAGAGCAATTTCTTCATACGCATCGAGTAGCTTGTTGAGTGACTCGAGGTGCGTTTTAGCAGTCTGTAATGTGAGGTAAAAGACAAGGTGTTAGCAAGCGAGTGATTAGGTCCTCACCCGAGTGCATTCAATCCTGAAAGAAACATGAAGCTCACGACGAGAAGAAATTTGATGGGTCCCTGTAATTGACCGACAACAAGTTAGTAAGACGGACAGAGACCTCAATACATTGGCTGACTGTGATTCACTTACCCAGACAAAGCAGAGGAAGACAGTTGTGTTTGTGAAAACCTCAATGACTGTACCAAGCTGGGTCATCGCCTCAAGGAAGGGTTCAAGGCATTCCAGACTGCGCAATTCCCCTTTTCGTCCCTGTTCGTGCTGGATCTGTTCCATTTCCAAGAATACATCTTCCCGCTTTGAGGCAAGAAAAGCCTGGGCAAGTTTGGGATCGATGCTTTTCTTGAACCTGTCCAAGGCGCGCTGGAAACTATCCGGTCGTGGCGACATTGCTGGGTGTTGTTTGCCGAAGCAGCGAAGGAACGAAAACAAGTGGAAGCGGCGCCTGGCTGACAGTGGGTGAATACCACAAGACCCGAGACCTTTAAAGCAGCTTGGGGAAAGACCAGAGTAGAGATATTGTTAAACCCTAGACCAGTGGGATCACGGTCCAGACGGAACCGACTTTGGCGGTGTTGGGCACCGTTGTCGGGTTGTGTAACGAGCAAGGGAAAGTTTCATGGCAAGGCAGACTCAGGGTAGTTCACAGCCTACCTACTTTACCTTCTACACATTTGGCCGAATCATGTTGATGGTTCAAGACCACCGCATCTACTCAGTCGTAACAGAAATGCTTTGTGGATAATTTAAGGTTTATCAGCCAATCCAGTTGGTCACATGCTGCATAGGTATGCAGCTAATAGCAAGCTCAAAACGCCCGCATAAGGTGTGGCCTTCCCCGATTGAGGATTCTCTTACGAGCGAGTAGAAACAGTAAACGGTCGGATTGGGGCTGTGGTGATGCGTGCTTTCCTCTAATTGACGAAAACTTGTGCGCCAAGGCTCACATCTTCGTTAGTCTTTTCTGATTCGATGATACACTCCGCCATCTCACTCTACGCGTGTTTAACGCGCCTGAACCGCCACGGCAGGGCATACTGACACAGGCTGGATTCTACGAGCCATAGCTTGATTGTGGTATCATATCCACACGTGTATCGGTACGTAGAAGAGTCCACACAATCATCGTCTTCGATTCACGATTACACATAGTTGGGGCAGCGAAGAGAAAACGATCTTCAGTATCTCTAGTATAACTCTAGAACCCCGACCGCGGAACCGACTGACAACCACGGATTGTTCAAACATTAGTAATGTCATCAAGCAATTGCGCTCCCACGGCAAAACGTCGTTTCTCACTTACTCTTGATGACGATTTCGCCAGCTGCACGCTATCGCCTTCTACTACCACCCAAGTTTGCTATGGTGCCGTAGGTTCTCCAACTTTCGTCAATTGCATTTCATGGCTTTGTAACTTTCAACTGCCAACCAACTTCGTTGAGCTCTCAGCTAACTCGATACGACCTGGCCCTCAGCTGTACGACGGCAAGGCGAAATGTCTTGATGGCTGGAAAGCGATTGACAGCAAAATTCAAGGTCAAACAAAGCGCGGATCATTTTTCTCCTTTCCCCTGAGGAGAATGGGAGCCCATTTCTGTATATTCTTCGAGGACGAGACCGTACTCGCTGTTGTTGACCAACGGACACAAAAATGGTTGGCAGCGTTGGATCCCGTACCAAATGTCCGATTTGAGGCATTGTTCGCCACAGGATCTCTCACAAAACGAAAGAACGTTGCCAAGAGGGGAGTAGTGTTGGATGGGATGTCAATCAATATCTTTGGCCCACAAGACGGAGTTGTCGAAAAGGACGCCGGCAAGCGCCTGAGGCAAGTCTCCGCATTCCTTCAACATCCGATGGAACTGGCCTCGAACATTCAGTACTACAATCCTCAGTTCTTTGTCAGACCTGGACGTGACAGGAACATAACCCATCTCGTTGGAACATGCCTCCTCAATAACCCTCTTTGGGTAGTCGGGGCGAGAATTGCCAATGAGGTCAACGGCATATTAGAGTCCTTGGGAGGAGAGCCATTCGAGAAGGGACTCCAGTTTATCCCCCCCGTGGGTCTCTTATCCGAGCTGAAAAGGTATCCGCTAGTATACTTCCACTAAAACAACAGGCAGGCTCTTTGCTGACTTGAAGACTTGCAGGCACCAGATACAAGCCATACTTTTTGTTCTCAAACGAGAACCCGGAAACTCTTCCTACCAGAAATCACGAACCGATCATCCCGATGTCGTTACATCAATAAAGCCTAAGTAAAGCCCAGCTTCTGGCGAGCCTTTCCGCTCCTGTTGCACCGGATAAAAGAGTCACAATGCTGACAGACAGCTACCACTTCTAGTTTCCTGCCAAAAGAGACTCCTCAAGTCAACTTCGGGGGGCTGATCGCCGACGATATGGGAATGGGGAAGTCCCTCACGATTCTGGCGTCCATCCTATACACCTTGAGAGATGCTCAAACCTTTGCCGATTTCCCCTCCCAGCCACAAAATGTGGCTCTAGCGGACCGAAAGACATTCACTCGAGCAACCCTGATTGTCGTATCCTCGGCGCGTGCGTTTCCCCTCCGGTTTTCTGTTCGTACCCTGCAACTGACTTGGCACAGAGCTTATTGAAAACTGGAAATCAGAGATGCGAATGTAGGTATCTGCCTCTACTTCAAACCCCACGGTTTTGAGGTTATAGGGTCAAGCTAATGGAAAGTAGTCACATGCCTGGAGCCTTGAAGGTCAGCGTGTTCCATGGTCAAAATCGGCCTAAAGAGATTGATCCGTCAACAGATGTGGTCTTGACAACGTACGCGACGCTTGCTTCCAATCACAATGAGAACAGCGTGTTCTATGAGACGGAGTGGTATAGAGTAGTGTTGGACGAAGGTAAGACATCCAACCTGAAAACATGTCCTCACCCTCCGTTGGTTTCCCTTCTGACCGTAACAGCACATTGGATTCGCAATTCTTCTTCGAAGCAGTTCAGAGCTGCTGCCGGTCTCAGCACAAGTCGACGGTGGTGCTTAACCGGAACACCGATTCAGAACAAGCTCAGCGATCTAGCATCTCTGGCCGGGTTCCTTCGCCTATCGCCCTATCCTGACAAGCCCGCATTCCACAAACATGCAATCGAGCCCCTCGCAAATGGTTCCTCCGACCCGCTACGGCATTATCTTCGCCAGCACTGCCTTCGTCGCACAAACAAGTGTCTCAAGATTCCTGATACACTGGAGGCACCTGTTTACCTTCGGATGTCGACTGAGGAGCAGGATATCTACGACAGAATCCTCAGCGATGCAAAACGGGCAATGGATGAAATTGTCAGTACCGCAGACAAGTCTAAATTATCCATAAAGAACAAGATCAGTGTTCTCTTCGCCGCCATCACAAGATTGCGTAGACTATGCAACCTCGGAACACTGCTACCTTCACACTCTTCTCCGGGCCGCCTTGGAAAACAAACAGAAGATTGGGATATGCTCTGTGAGCGCTGTTCATCGCAGGACGAAGACGGTTCTCTGTTGTTGGGGGAAGAGGAATATTGCCCGGATTGCGCGCGACCTCCTTGCACTCAAACGTCAGTAACAAACACTGGTTATCTCACGCCGACCAGTCTGCCAGGTGGTGCTACCAAGCGCGCAATGAGCCCACTTGACCTTTCCGTTGGAAATAAACACTGCACAAAGCTTACCAAGGTCAGAGACAACGTGCTGCAATGTTTACAGACTGAACCTGCTGGAGCAACCACCAAACAGTAAGCGCTTCGTTGCTGTCAAGACCTCAACTCAACTAACAACAAGCCGAACAGTCTCATATTCTCTGCATGGACATCAACCCTCGACTACCTCGCCCACCTCATGCAGCAAGTAGGGATCTCCTACGTTCGAATTGACGGACGAACAAGCCATGCAGAGCGCTCAAAGCACCTCAAGGCATTCCAGGAAGATTCCCAAGTGTCTGTCCTTCTCATGTCCATCGGTACAGGGGCAGTTGGGTAAGCAATCATTCAGCTCGCTTTCCTCACCTCACATTTCCTCCTCTTACCCCCACGTATTTCCTTCATGCAACAGTACCAACACTTCGTCAACCAACAAAGCCTCACCCTCACCGCGGCAAGCCATGTCCACATCGTTGAACCACAATGGAACCCCTCAGTCGAAGATCAAGCAATCGGTCGCGCACATCGTATGGGCCAGACAAAGCAGGTCGTCGTGACGAGATATATCATGCAAGGGACTGTTGAGCAGGTAAGCGTGACATCAACCAGAATCTCAAAAGCGAACCAGAGAAAAACATCGAAAGAAGAAAAACAGAAGCAATGGACGCTAACACCAAACAAAAGAACATCCTCTCCCTGCAAAAGAAGAAGAAAAACATCGCCAAGTTCACCTTTGACAACGGTGATGCGCTGGGTGAGAAACTTGATGTAAGCCGGGGTTCCCATGCTTCTGTATCTCCCACACAGTTCCATGCTTCCCTCCGTTCAGTTGCTGCCGAATCAAGCTGACACTACCTTTTTCACCAACACTTGCAGGACTTCAAGTTCGTGTTGGATGCCAAACTTTGCTAGCATGGCTAGGGCAAGTGAAGCGTGCCTCCTCCAGAGAAGGAGTGCACAGAAAGGTTTTGGCCTGCCCGTTGTATCGCGTACGATTCGAGGCCGCATCGGGAATTTTGTCTCCATGGTCTGAGGCGCGGGAGTTTCGCCATCGGAAACGTCGGTTTGAGTTGGGAATATCAAGATGGATGATCGTAAACTGTGCGGTATTTGAGAGGAGCGGGGAGATCTTTTGTAACGAAGAAGTACTGGTCAAGCAACTGGCGGTGGATGGATCTAAGTCGTTTCCTGTGGGAGTGTGTATTTTTTTTTCTTTTCTTTTTTTTTTTTTTTTCTTACTTTTTTTTTGGGTTGAGTCGAGGACGTTGCTGGGGACTTGAGGTTGGGGGTGCCTCTGCCCTGCGGGCTTGGAAGCGCACGGGCCACGGACTGCTGCAAACCTACTCAAGCGCGCGCTGTACAAGCATGAAAGAGAAAGTATACTGCCCGAGACACTCGAGCTTAACATTGCACATCCACATGGGAACTCCGTGGTTCTCTGTCAGATTATAGAGTGCGGTCATATCAAGGGTGAAATCCTTCATTGAATATGTTTCAGCCAATGAGGAAAGAACGATAGCTGATGATGTAGGAGTGGTGTACTTACCTGCCGATATGCAGTGGCAGCTCGACACGGACCTCGTTGGCGGATGGTACGTGGCCAAAGGTCCCAGCACTAGTGGCACTGGATTTCCAAAAAGTACACACAATACAACCACAAAGTATACTTTCTCCGTAAGTGAACAGTCATCATTTCCCTGCGAATTCCATGACAGACTCTTGCGCATCCATTGCCTTCAGATTAGGAATTCTCATCAATGAACGCGGGAGCTAAGTTGGGGCGCTTCACTCGCCGATTACGGCTCCTCCGCTGAGGTGAGCGCCCACGGCACTCTCCGCTGTAGGCGGGTGCCGTGGTAGGAGGGCGCTTGGGCCACTGGACCTTCTGAGCCAGACTAGGTACGGCACCTACATACTGGGACCACAACCCCCCGCCAGAGCTCAATCCTGACTGTCTGGAGTGCACATGTTGTCTTGTTCGATTGCTTCGGTTTTTCTCTTGTTGCTCCCTTACACGGTCATTGGTGTGCGAAAATGTTTGGGAAGAAGTAATAGGACCATGGATGGGAATAACACTTTCTTCTCGTTTGGTCGCGCTTCCATATCAGGCGCTGCAATTGTTAGTAGCTGTTTACGAATCCCCGCCAAAGATGGCTAAAATGCACCTTTGGACTGAGCACGCTTAACAGAACGACATTGGTACCAAACTGTGCTATGACCGAATCGCGCCTGCTGCACCCTCCCCTCCTCCCTCCCGCGATATCACCGACTGCAACACTCCCACCTACCTCTATCACCTCTACGGTGGTATCACCCCATCGGCTCATTACCCGTCAACCTCGCTGTGCTTGTCCGGCGAAAGTAGCATTGAACCGTTGTTCTGTCGACAAACTTGTTTGGACTCGGAAATCGGGTTTTCCCACAGCAGCAACCCCTTTCCGAATTCGACCATTCTCGATTCCTGCCCGCTGACTTTCCACTTTACGGTAACCATATCATCCGCAACACATACTCTCCTACGCTACGTTTGTAACCTCACGAACAAAGGAAAACCCAAAACAAAAACAGCATGACTGGAATCTGATTCCGACTCCCGCGATCTGCTGCTCAACCAATCCCAAAATGACAGCCGTTACGTTAACAAAAACCTTGCTTTACTCGGTAGGTTCCGCGAGTCTTGGCACCTGACGATGTCACCAAAATCAGATCAGGAACACGCTTCCGAGAACGAGAAGAGGGGGGCGGAGACTTGGGCTTTGCAGATCTCGGGAAGCGTTATGATGATGCACGTGGGATGCATGATTTGATGATCTCTCTTTGGTCAAAAACAATCGTTCGTTCGGTCGGTCGGTCGGTCGGTCGGTGAAGTGCTCGTTTACCTACTCGTTCGGCAAGTGGACGATAGATGGACGGACGTCATTCGGCACGGTTAAGAATGGATCCGGGAGGAGGGGGAAAGGGGAGATACGAAGCGAAGGGAACGGGATTCCTGAGTGGGAATCATACGTGAAGGGCTTGGAAATCCTGAAAGGGAAGGTATATGGATGGTTAATATAGGGTTGAAGTATGCCCGACCGTTTCCTATGACGACCGTTTGGAATGTTGTTTCCCTTTCTTTTTTTTTTCTCTGTCTTCTCCCCCCGTCTACGACACCAGCACTGGAGTCGACGAGGATTGAGAGGAAGACCTTCTAGGTTCTTTGGACAAAACCTCCCTCGCGGTCTGCTCGCCTCCACAACTCCTACGCTCCGCGGCTTCTTAGATCTCGCCGACGACAATCCAGTTCCTCGAAATGAAGCTGTCCAACGCCCTCACCAGCGGTGCCCTGGTTGCACAAGCGGCCGCCGCTGCCACCTTCGGCGACTTCACCATCCTCACCATGAACGTAGCCGGCCTGCCCGAGATCCTCAACCCCAACGGTGTCCCAGGAGGCAAGGAGGCCAGCGCAAAGACGATCGGAAGCAAGTTTGCGCAGTATGGGTATGATGTTATTCATGTGCAGGAGGTGAGTTTTGTTTCTCATTGGTAATGACGGGGTCTGGGAGAGTGCTGGACGGATGGGATGAAGTTGGGGATTTGGGACCGAAAGCGGGAGGGAGTAAGCGGCGAGCGGGAAGCGGGAAGGCATGTTGGCGGCGGGAATGGCAGGCAGCTGAGGCGCGCCTTGCATCATCCCGTCTCTTGTCAGCGGCATCACTTGATGCAGCGGCGACGTTCATCTCGCTCCTGCAGTTGCACGAGTCCCACTTGAGACTGACAGCCATGACCCAAACACCAGCTCATCCCATCCTCTCACTACTCCCACCAGTCTCCATCCCGTCCACCTCCTCCGCCGTCCTCTTACCACCTACCGAACTAACCCCCCTCTAGGACTTCAACTACCACGCCCACCTCTACTCCACCGACAACCACGCCTATCGCACCCCCACCAGCGGCGGCGTTCCCCTCGGCTCCGGCCTCAACACCCTCTCCAACTTTCCCTGGCTTTCAGGATCCTTCCAGCGTCAAAAATGGGACAAATCCTCGTGCGCTTCCGAATTCGACTGTCTCACCCCTAAAGGGTTCACGTTTATGCGCGTTGCTTTATCAGGAACTTTATCGGGGTCAGGAACTGCTGCCGATAACGACAAAAAAGGAAACTCGGAGGAGGAGGTGTATGTGGATTTTTACAATATGCATACAGACGCCGGCACAGAAATGGGAGATCTAGAAGCGAGGAACGATAACCTCCGCCAGGTCCGAGAATGGATACAGACGCACAGTCAAGGGAACGCGGTGTTGGTGTACGGGGATACCAACTCCCGGTATTCACGCTCGGGAGACACGGGGATCCGATCCCTTTTAGCCTCCGAAAACCCGGGCGGGGTGGGGTTAACAGACGTTTGGATCTCCCTCCACCGCGATGGAATTTTACCAAACGACGCAGGAGTCTGTGGAAACCCAGCTGAGAACGCGACTTGCGAGATCGTGGATAAGGTTCTTTACCGGAGCAGCCCGTTGGTCAAACTCGCGCCGACGGGGTTTGAGTACGCTGGTCCCAAGTTTTTGGCGGACGACGGGGTCAGTGTCTTGTCGGATCATAACCCCGTGCTGGTGAACTTGACTTGGTCCGCTGGGGACCGGCTCCGGCAAAGCGGGTTCTGGGGCGGGGCGGCATATGGGAGTTGGTTCAACGATGTTTCTATGCTCGATTCGACGACGGAGCCGATTAAAGCGAGGAAGATTACGTTCCGCGGTGAAAGCCGGTTGGACTCGGTGGCGCTTACTATCTCTTACTCCAGCGGCCAGGGCACAACAACTGAACTAGTCCACGGAGGACGGGGAGGGTCGGAGGTGTCGCTGACTCTGGCTGATGGGGAGTTCTGGACCAAGTCCGAGCTGTGCCAGGGCGAGAAGAGCGATAAGGTGCGAAACTTTTACATCAAGGCTACTACGTCCAAGGGCAGGACGCTGGAGGCGGGCACGAGGACGAACGAATGCAAAGTGTTTGAGGCGGAGAGGGGGTGGCAGGTTGTGGGGTTCCTGGGAGAGAGTGGGGATGAGGTTGATTTGCTTGGTTTCATCTATGGGAAGATCTAGGTGATGGTGTCTCTGCGTATTGATTGGAGTGGTGAAGCAGATTGGCGACGAAGCGGCTGTGAGGGTTAGGACGGTTGGAAGAACTGATGAAGCAGACGGTTGGCTTGGAAAGCTGCGATTGCGCCATTGGGTATTTAGAAGGACGATTGTAATGGTTATCGACCAGGATAGGGGCAGCAAAAGAAAAAGAAAAGTGAAAATAGGGGTCCTACTTGGCGCGGGGAGGCGGAAGACCGGAGACGGGAGCTGCGCCGGGACGGTGCGCCGTGGGGTGGAGTGAGCTATCACGGTTTGCCCCGGAACTAGTGATCCTTTGTGATTCGTGAAGGTCGAATATAAGCAGACCATTGGCCAATGCCTCATATGGCTGTGATCTTTAGCGCAATCTGTTGTGATCAAATCCCGTTGATGTTCATAATCTTCAGCGCAAAATCCCGCTAGTCTAGACCTCCTTGGGTGTCTTACTGTCGATGTCCAATTGCATGACACTACAGTCTTTCCTCCGGGAATAATGAGAGAAAGAACGATAAGAAACACCACGTTTTATCCGAGCTCGCCGATTAACTTTTGAATAAACTGCCAATGGCAAAAGTGTGCGGTCTGAACTTGGCGATAGCTTCAACTCACATGACTGGAGAGTCGCGCAGGTCATCACCGCACTAGCTCCACTGGGAACACGAGGTAGGATTCTCGCCGCGTGGTGAAAGTTTCAACAACCAACAGACATCCATAAAGGAAGCAAAGTATTTTTTTTTATCTCCATCCATCAGGGAATGTTCTGTCACCGTTAGTGTCCGTTCGGGGCGCTTCAGGGCGCAATTGAGGCCGAAAGGGTACCCCAGTGAGCCAGTGAGGTTCTCGTTTCAACATCCTTCAGCATCTTCGATCGACGGCCCCCCCACTGCGTAGACTAGACTACTGCAGTTTCTGTCACTGTCAGCAACTGTAACAGTGATAGCAAAAAGTTTTCCTGTCACTTTTGCCTTTTTCCTCTTCTTCCACTCTTGTGATCCCAGTACCCCGTTAAATGCATGGCAAGCCCCCCATGGATTCTCCAGATTCTTTCATTGCTCTCCCCACAAGCCCCCATCCAGCAAATGTATAAGTTCTTTGCTCTCAATGGTCCAGCTCCCTGGCAAAGTGCCTTGCACTCTTGTACACTAGTACCTGGCCGACCATCTCCGCGACAATCACAGCCGGCGTGGGCGGCAAACTGGGTTGGTCATCTAGTTGGCTGGGGTCGCTGAGCAATTAGAACTCGCAAAACTACGCTACCAAGGGTAGTGATCGTCGCATCCACTGGGAGCAGCAGTGGGGAACTGTGGGCGATAAGATTGCATTGAATCTCGGGCAGATTTATTAGCTCAGTGCGCTATGATGGACGACCATGATTGGCTCGGTCTGGATTGGATGGTATCGGTAGTGTGACGCTGTCACGATTAACACACGAGGTTGGAAGTGTGTCTTAAGACAGGTGATATTTTCTGTTTCTGGAAGGTAAAGACGGAAAACGGTGGTTTTGTACAACTTTGACGACATGTTGGAGTGTAGCACTTGCAACACAATTCTTCAAGCCGTAGGTAGGTAGAATATCCGGATGGGTGCAACAACTCTCAAGTACACAAACTTTGCACCACCATTTTCGCCATTTCCACGCTTTCACCACCTCCGCGAGCTCCGAACTCTGCAAGGTACGATCGTGAAGGATCATCAGCTCAGTGGGGGGATGGGGGAGCTGAAGAGCCCTGGCACTCGCCTGGCCCGCCTAGCTGATGCTTGGCCGCTCGCCTCGAGTGCAATTTAGTGTATATGATCGCCTGGCTGCCCCGGTTGTTCCTTGGGGGATGTGCACCCACTTTCGGCATCTCTGAAAAGGGATCAGCCCGAGAGATTTGCCCTTGTCTTTCGGCCTTGTCATCGTTCGCTTGAGGACTTGAAACGGGTGTGAAGAAAACGGCCCTTGTTGTAAACCTTCTTTCATGAAAGTACAGAGAGAAAGCTGAATGCAAATAGAGAAAACATAGTCCTCGATCCTTACCGAAACAGTCGTCTCAGTTTCCGGATACCGAAGCAATGCGATATCGGCAGGAGAAATGCGACTCCACGGACGCTCCACGGACAGTCCACGAGATTGCTATCGCTATATCAGAGGAGTGATAAGCCTCGGTATCGCTGCTCCCAATCTGGTCTGACCACGAGGTTCTGCTTTTCGCTCAAAGATCGTCAAGATGTGCAGAGGCTCTTTCTGCAACCATGCGACTGCCAGATGTAAAGGCACTTCAATTCCATTTGAAGGCGCCTGAAAAGGACCGATGTCGCTGATGTGCTCAACGCAGTTACCCGTCTCTGCATTGTGATCGCATTGTGATGGAGTGATGGGCGAAAACGCCCGAGGCCAGGATGTAACCCACCTGTGTACCGCATACCTAGTAAGCTTCTTGATGATAGCGTGTGATTTGACTGGTCTGTGTGCGCTCAGTGTTGTAGTCGCTCACTTAAAATCTCATGCTTGATAAATTTTGACAGCGGAGTCTCAGTTATTTTTGTGAGTGACGACGTAGTGCCTGTTGGGCCCGTTGGCATCGTTGGCGGGCTAGAATGGAGGATCCAAGTCCATAACACCAGATCTTAAGCATGTCCAGTTGCTCTCGGCGGTTGGGAAATCTTCACAGAGAGGGCCATATCCGAGTTCTTTCGCATGTGAAAGCTGTGCACTATCCTACCCGAGACCGTGGCTCCGTGGCTTTGATTGTGCTGTGATCCGACGACGGCGACGGGAGATGCGCCAAATTGTTGGTGGCAATGCTCAAAAACTTTGTTAGCGGGCGGCAAAGGCGCCTAAAGAATAAGTTGTTGGCTCGATTTTCAGTAATAATTTGGACGAGGTTGCGCCAACAGCCAACACAGTTCCGACACTTAGGCCCAAGAAGCAAAGAAGGGGTTTCGGGGAACCGGACCCGATGCGACCTGAAGAACCACAGGGCACCCTACAACCTACCAACCAACCACTCGCGCGACCAAGCCGGAAGATAGGAAGATACGAGAGGAACATTTTGCTTCTCGGGGTCTCGACCCATGGCTGTGTGCGCCTTGTCGTGCTCGTCTTGCATGCGATCGACCGAAGGATCTGGATACTGGTGATGGGTTGATGCCTCTCGACGCCTGGTCCTGGTCCGGAATGCGTACCCAAGCGAGTAGTCCTGGGAAGTATCCGGGTCCCCGACAGCTTCGAATGCTATAGATGGAAATAGGCAGAGGCTGAGTGTCTGAGGATCAATGGGAGACGAGAGTGGGCAGGACCTGAGGCAGTGATGCTAAGCTCAAATGGTCGCCAACGTCCGGCGGGGATGACATTCGGTCATTCAGTTGGTTCGTTGAAGAAGACTGGTGTGAAGATTAGAAGACGAAACTCAGAAATGAGGGGATGAGGGGGGGACTCGGCCTCGCCCCATTCCAGTGCATCCGGCGCAGTTAAGAAGGTTCTGCGATGGACGAGTTTGCCGGTGGTCCTGCATGTAATAAAAGTGATTTTCGAGGTGCGAGTGGAACAGTGTGACAACCGTGACGTGGTGATGAATGTGAATGGCGAGCCTTGGTTCGGACACTGGGCCAATTGCAAGGGGAAAGGAGGTGATAGAGATTTTGGTAGGCGAAGGTAGGTAGGTACTGGTAGGGTACCCAACATGGCGCCTCCGTCACGTGCTTTGCAGAGTATCAATGTTGACCCTGATTCACCTCGGATATTGTTTTGAAGATCGGGTATTTTCCACTAGTACCGTTGAGCTTTCGTGGAGCCAGTGACTGATGAGTGATTGAAGATGCGGAAAAGAAGAACGAATTGTAAAAAGGAAACAGAGAAAGTGGAAGCTGGCTTGGCGTGGATGGCCCGTGCTTGTCAGCTTCAAGTGGTCCGTGCTTCCCGCTGGTTCGTGCCACTGTGGGACTTGCGAACATCACTTGCTGTTCCTGTTCCTGTTCCTGCAGTGATCGATCGACTCGCACTTGTGCACCTCGACGGCTCGACACGCACAAACCTTGGTGCTCACTGCAGCTTGTCCGATTCACACCACCGCTCTTGAGGCTGATCACGACGGGAGGAAGACGCCATTCCGATACCTGTGACCGTCTGCCATCTTTGGACGTTTAATGAATTGGAAACTTCAAGATCATTCTACCCCGAACACAACATGTTATTTTGGACGTGGAATATGGAACGTTACCAAGTCTAGTTACAGTTTACCCAGCAGTGCACAACAACGTCATGTTTCCTCGCTTCCATTGCTGTGGTGCCATGAAATCACGCTATGGAATGCTGGGTTTCCCAGTATCGTTTCGTCGTCCATTCTTTGCGGTTTCCGAATGGTGCCCGCGCCCCTGTTTCGCGGTCCGCTCTCTCGCCAGTGATATTCTCCAAGCCGGGGCGAGGACATCAAGCGATCCGTGTCCCTTGGACTTGCTCGAAGTGGTGTTATTAGCGTGGGGACCTGGACTTTTCCCCAAGTCACCCCAACTGGAAATCTTAAACACAGCGAGCGGGAAATGAATTGCGGTCGTGCCTGTCGCTTTTCCAAATGCAGGGTCGTGGATCCATGTCGCTGTGACTCCACTCGCACCTCTCCGCGGCGGTGGAGACAGTGGACGTGGGTGGGTCTAGTGGGGACGGGCCAGGCACTTTGAAGGGACTTGCAGGGACTTGGCAGGGCAAGAGCAAGGCCTCTTTCCTCTGGGACTCGTCGTCGCTCGTCTCTTTTTTTGCGGTTCATCCATCACGGCGACATGGGGGACCTGATATGGGAGACATGGCATTGGCACATCATACGCTGCACGTTTGAAAGGCTCTCAATTCGTATCAATAGAAGCAGACGACGCTGCTTGGTACATTGCAACATATCGTGTACACCGTGATCCGACTGTACCACTGATGGCCGCAGTCCCGGCGACGTGGGATTGGATGGAATCAATTTGCGAATTCCTTCAACTGGCGGCCCTTTCCTCCTTCCTGACTTCCGTCATCCCCTCCTTCGGTCCCGTCTGTTGTCCTCTTTTTCGTTCCTTCCGGTTTGAATCTTGGACACACGGTATCTTATCATACGACACTCGTTCATTCCCCAGGTCGCTACGAGCGGTCTTCCTCAGGAATCAATCACACTTGAGAAAAGCTTTGCCCTGGTTTGGCCCACTAAACTAACTGACTTCAACTTGATCAATTCAACAACTTCTTCCATCCCGTGTATTGCTCGAGGCACTTACACGATTCAAAGTCGCTCGCTGTCATCAACCTTCGAGTTGACTACCACAGTTCCAACCACATAACAGGTTCGTATCTCGATTCTCACCAGTGCTTCACTTTCCACTTCCCGTCACCACAGCAAACTTGTCATCTCAAAACATCAATCTCGATCAAGCGATTCAATTACCCTGTCGCGCTTTCCGAAATCTTGGCCTGGCCTGGATTGTCTGGGGCAGGGCAGTTCACTTTCCACTTCAAGCTCTCCTCAGATCTCCTCACTACTAGTGTGTTCTCGCCCATGTCACTGCGCCCCGGGCCCCTTGTATGCAATTATATGCACTTAAACGGTACCAGGCCTCGATTGCTGGTGTCATAACACATTTCTCCCTTCATCTTTTTGCCTCCTTCTCCTCCTGTCACATCAACCACTCCCAAGCCTCCCTACATTCCACTACATTCCTGAACAACGTCCTGTTCCCTATTCAGCTTGTCTGATCAAAACAAGTCCCGTCGCCATCCTTGTTCTCTCTCCTCTCTGCTAGGTTTGCTTGACGGCCTAGCTAATAACCCTCGTCTCAGAACAACCCTCGACGGCGACAAACTCGACGACAAACTACATCTCACCCGCACTCGTTCAACATCCTGCCGTGTGCACTCACCACCTGACATTAAACAACATACAGTTCGACAGGGAAATAAATTGCTTCCACTCCGTCGTTGGCGCAAGTCCCTAAAGCTTGGACTCATATTGTCCATTGTTGCAACACGTCACGTCACCCACATCGACTATACGAAGCTCTACTCACCTGCTACTCTGCTACCCGAAATACGCGATACATCACGGAATATCGACGACACCACTGCGCCTTCAACTCTCCCAAGTGGATTGACTGGAGCCCTCCGTTTTTCGGACTTTGCCCGGGGTCCTTAACCGTCCGGCACATGTTTAGCTCAAGGCTTCTCGCATCCGACAGCCATGGCATCGCAGAGTAGCCGACCCATGCGATCAAGCCTGCAGGTAGCCCCTTTGACCATACAAAAGACCGACTCGACAAGCGAACCATATAACAACAATGGGTCCGACGCAGGCTCGACGCTCGCATCTACCCGCTCTACCCAATCCGAAATGACGCCCCAAAGCGAGAATCTTATCGACAATCATGTCAACAATGCTCCTCCCATCTTCCACAACTTCCTCCAGGCTGTTTACCCTTTTCACCCCGAGTATGCCATGACAGACTCGGCCGTCACCCTGCCACTCAAGGAAAAGGACATTGTCTTGGTGCATTCAGTGCACACTAATGGCTGGGCTGATGGCACTCTGTTAAAAGACGGCACTAGGGGATGGCTTCCGACTAACTATTGTGTTCCCTACAACCCAGAAGAGATGAGGATACTTCTCGGAGCCCTGGTCAATTTTTGGGATCTCATGCGAAGCGCATGCATCGACGACCGGGAAATGTTTGATGGCAATAAGTTCATCAAGGGCATTGTTGGCGGTGTGCGATTCTTGCTGGTACGTTGTTAACGCCCATCAACTCATATTTTGCTCTCCCCAGCTAATACTTTGACAGGAGCACACTGGGTGTCTGCAGAAAGACTCCCCAATCCTGCAAAGACACATTGAGCTCAAGGAGAGCCGAAAGTTGATCAATGACGAACTTAGAGCGTTGGCCCAAACGGGCAGGAAATTGGACAAAAAGCTCAAAGCTTCGCACAGGCTGCTTCGCGCAACAGAACATCAGATTAATGAACTGGTGGATAACCTGATTCTGAGAGCTTTCAACATTGGCCTCAGGGCGGCCGAATTCTTCGACATGATTCAAAACGACAAGTCCCTGAGACTGACATCAGTAATGATCATGGAGACCGTTATGGAAGAGGAAGACCTAACGCCAACCACCGATCCTGCGGTACTGGCCAGATCCAGCGACGCCATTGATGCACGCTCCCGCGCCGGCAGCAACGGAAGCGCAGCCGGGCCGACGTCATCAGAAACAAGCAAGGCCCCCACAAACGGCCGTTTGTCTCCCGCCTACCAACCGAGTACAAATGCGAACCGGTTGTCTCGTGGGAACTCCCTTGAAATTGCCAACCGTCTCTCGTCCGCAACCATTTGCCACCGCGTCAGTCTGGCTGGCCCTTCGCCGCTCTCACAGGCTCACAACCTCGTCTCCGAGCGTCTCACCAGAAGCCAGGATATCCTCGTATCTCACCTTGCTTGTTTGATGGGCCGTCTGCAATTGGAATTCGTATCCCGTCCTCAGCTAGCTCTCGGTGTCAAGCAAGCCATCACAACTGGTGGGGATTTTCTGCTGGTGATAGACGTTGTCTCAGCGCGAAACTCTCTCGGCATCGAGACATTGGCTCCGCTTCGTGCCGTTATGTACGATCGCATCCAAGACCTTTACCAAACAGCACGCGACGTTCTCGTCCATAACATGGAAGAAGCCATTGTGCCGCAGGAAGGCAAGCGCTTGCACGTTGCCGCTGTGGGTTGTGTTAAACTCAGCGGGACATGCTACGACAGGACGAAGTGGGTTATTGGACAGATTGGCGATTTCGAGTTCGAGTTCGAGGACAGCAGTCTTGATTTGGGCTTTGATCTTTCTGCTTTTGACGCTGTTCTAGACGCGAAGGATACTCATGCTGCAGACTCGGTCAGCATTGCCGATTCTAACATGTCGGAGGCGTTGACTATGTCGACGACCGTCACAACCGCCTCTACGCCCGCTCCAAGGCCAGCAAATCTGGAGCTCAACAAGCCACTCCCTGATGTTCCGCTTGTTTCGACTCCAGTTGTGGAAACGTCACGGGAGGCCATCGAAGACTCGGCATCTGATGAGAACACCTCATCGGTATCTTCTCTCCGTCCGTCGCTACCTCCTCTTCCCAAGCTCTCTACTGAGATCCCGCCTGCGCAGGACTACAGTCCTACCGAGGGATCCGCCACCCATGATGGCGAGTTCCGTTCTTTCAGGGCCGAGAGCATGACTGCCTCAAGTTCCGCATCCGCTACTACTTATATCAGCCGGACATCGGAGTTAAGCATGGCCTCACAGACATCCACTCGGGCCACGACCCCGGACCTCACCCATGCTCCCAGGAACCATCCTTCGGTATCTGAACTGAGCCTGCCCGACAGCGCAACATTCAGTGAAGAGAGCGACGATGCCGAGTCTAAGCTACTCGAGAAGACCTATGCTCATGAGCTGATTTTCAACAAGGAAGGCCAAGTGACTGGAGGTTCCCTTCCGGCGTTGGTTGAGCGTCTCACTACTCATGAGTCGACTCCTGACGCCATGTTTGTGTCCACATTCTACCTCACCTTCCGCTTGTTCTGCACGCCGCTCAAGCTTGCTGAGGCCCTGATTGACCGCTTCAACTACGTTGGAGAGACTCCGCATGTCGCTGCCCCTGTTAAGCTTAGGACGTACAATGTTTTCAAGGGCTGGATGGAGTCGCATTGGCAGGAAGAAACTGACACGGAAGCACTGCCTGTGATTAAGGACTTTGCCGAGTCCAGACTCAAAGAGGTTTTGCCTTCTGCTGGAAAGCGACTGCTTGACCTCGCCGAGAAGGTGGCTAACAGCGACGGTACTCTTGTGCCCCGTTTGGCTTCCTCCATCTCCAAGACCGGCACTTCTGGCTCTCAGTTCATTCCTGCCGAGACTCCTCTCCCTTCGCCCAATCTCTCGAGGGGTCAGGTGCACGCACTCGCCAACTGGAAGGCTGGTGGCGTCTCCCCTTCCATCATGGATTTTGATGCGCTCGAGATCGCTCGGCAAATTACCATCAAGCAGATCGGTCTCTTCTGTTCCATCACCCCCGAGGAGCTTCTCGGCTCTAAGTGGACCAAGAACAAGGGTGTTGGCGCACCCAATGTCAAGGCCATGTCTACTTTCACCACTGGACTGTCCAACCTCGTGGTGGACACTATCCTCAAATTCGATGAGATCAAGAAGCGAGCCACGGTCATCAAGCACTGGATCAAGATCGGCAGCCAGTTTCTTGCCCTGAACAACTACGACGGTCTGATGGCCGTCACCTGCGCCTTGAACGACTCCAGCATCAAGCGCCTGCGGATGACGTGGGACACCATCAGCTCCAGGCGCAAGGAGACACTCAAGTCTCTGCAGGCCATCGTCGAAATCAGCCAAAACCACAAGGCCCTCCGCGCTCGGCTTGCCGACCAGGTCCCTCCCTGCCTTCCATACGTTGGCATGTTCCTGACCGATCTCACCTTTGTTGATGCGGGCAATCCCGCCAAGAAGACGACTGACACGGGCCTGACGGTTATCAACTTCGACAAGCACATGAAGACGGCCAAGTGCATCGGCGAGCTGCAGCGGTTCCAGATCCCCTACCGCCTCACCGAAGTTCCGGACTTCCAGGAATGGATCCTCTCGCAGATTGAGAGGGCGCGAGAGATTGAAAAGACGGATAAGACGCCTGCTCAGGTGTTGCACTACCGTCAGAGTCTGCTGCTGGAGCCGAAGGAGCAATTGCAGACTCAGATGGAGGTCGCATCCTCGGGTTCCAACATGTTCTCGTGGATCAGGCATAACCATTCTACTCATGGCTTGCCTACCTCTGCTCAAGTCTAGTGCACTTTATATGAACAATGTTCATCATCGGCGTCGGACGCCAGCGATGCACAGCCACACCCGTGCTGTATACCGGTTTCGTGAGGTGGTGTCATGATCTTGGCCGACCACCCACATTTTTTGTTATCCTTTCTCTTGATACCCATCTGTTTGTTTTGTTTGTTTATGGCGTTATGACATATGAGTCGTACCTACGCGAGGTTTACCATCCTGTCCTTATCGAGGTTGGGGAGCACAACTATACATCGGCACGAGCTCACCATGGCTCATCATCATAACTCGTACACTTAATCGCCGACTCACCGTCGCGTCATCGCAGCTTCGCCTGAACATAGGCCCTCGATGCTGCTTTTTCGCTTTGTTCATCATTTTTACTTTGTTGCTTTCAGGATCATTGGCGCCTTATTGGGTTGGATTGGATGGGTCTTTTTGCTGATTTTTTGGTATGAAGTGGGAAAAGTGTTAAGGCATTACGGGTCAACAGGACAAAAGGAGTTTGGGCGGTTTTCATATCCATTATATCGCGATTATGAACGAACACCCCCTTCGCGGGTTGTCGGATGGCTTTATCTTATTTGTTTGCTGGGGATAAAAGCTCTGCTCAGTGCAAGCGGCTAGCCGGGATGCATCAGGTGTCGATGAGAGAAGGAAGTTTGGAGACAGGAAGGGGATTTCCGATGTACGGAGTTGCGAAGTCATGATGTTATGAGATGCAGCCCTTTGGGCGAAGAAATGGAGAGAGATGATGCCCTGTTGAGGAGTATGAACAAGTCGATAGTGCCAGCAGCCTGTGAGACCGGCGAGCGTGCAGTAGAGCAAGCAAAAATACCATTACCACTTATCTGTATGTGTCAATAGAGTTGGATCGTGGTGATTCGTGTCTTGATTGAGTAAACTGAACCTGGTAGGTAAGTGGGCCAAGGGTGATTTGAAGTGACGATGGACGTGTCAAGTTGACCCTACCGCAAGGCTGACAGCGAGGTTGAACTCCGGACCAACATCAACCCATCAAGAATGTTGAAACGAACAAGATCTCTGATTACTATTTCCAAAACAGGCATCGCTAATAACATGATTACAGGACCACCCAACCTAATGATACCCATTAAACCTAGTAAACAACCCCACCTCCCGTCCTTCCCATCCTCACCTCAACCTCGACGGCCTCGACCGTCTCCTATAATCCTCCACATCCCCCCACTCCAACCCGCCTCCCTCCCCCCTCGTATCAACCACCTTCTTCTTCCTCGGCCAGTCCGGACAGATATCAATCCTTTCCCTAGGAAAAACCAATTCCAAAAACAAGAAAATCAAATAATCGATAATCACACAAACACAAAACAACTTGCCCGCCCACACTCCACACCCATAATACCTCTTCAGCCGATCAATCAGCGCAAAACTCTGCACCCCGCTCCTCATCCCCCGCGTGGCCGTCACCGCCGTCCACCCGTTACTCCCGTTTCGGTCTTTGAGGTGGTCGTACCCGTAGAACTCCGCTTCGCTTATAGCTCCCGAAATACCGTTGTAGACTCTTTCGGTGCGTTCGGCGACGTTGGTCCACGAGTACATGTTCTTCACTTGTTCATGAAACAGTTCCGTGCGAACTTCGTTCCGCCTCAACGCGGCGATGGCTTTGCCCGTGGCGGCTACCAGATCGTCTTCCTCCGGTTTCGCAAACACCGTCATGTGTCCCGGCAAAACTTCGGGGATACCGCCTACTTGCGTGCAGACGACGTACAAGCCGCAGGAGGCGGCTTCGACGATCACGGTACCAAAGGCTTCCGTTAGCGAAGGGTGCAGGTAGATGTGGCCGCGCACCATGACGTCGCGCACTTCGGAGTGGCGGATGGGACCGAGCATTTCTACGCGGTCTTGCAAGACGTTTTGCTCGATCATTTGCTCGAGGTCGATCGATTTGGGGCCGGAGCCGGCGATGATGAAGCGCGTGTTGGGGTGGGCGGCGAGGATGCGGGGGATGGCGGCGGTGAGCAGGTCGGTGCCTTTGTTGTAGAAGAGGCGGGAGATTACGACTATTGTTATGGGGTCGTGCGGGCCGAGGATGCGGCGTGGGGGGGTTAGGGAGGAGGATTGGACTGAAGGGGGGAGGCCGGGGGTGGGAGAGGAGATGGATGAGGGAGGGGTGGACGTGGAGGTTGGGTAGCCTAATGGACGAAAGTTTTCGGCGACGACGGCGTTGGGGATTACGGAGACCATGAGGGGGTCGAGGGAGGCGCGGAGGACGGTGTTTTCTTTGCTGGGTGGGGTGTTAGTATTTGAGTAAGATAAGGGGAGAAAGGGGGGGATGAGAGAAGACTTACCAAGTATGAGAAACACAGATGACATGATCCACGTCGCTCAAAGCAAACTTGAGCAGCTTGTTCGTAAGAATACTCGCCGCATCCGCAAACCCAAACAGACTGTGATCCGTAAACACAGTCCTTAGTCCCATCGTCCTAGCATGCAAGATCGCCTCATGGCACAGACTGGACAAAGAAGCATGACCATGCACGATATCGATCCTTTCCCGGAGTACAATATTCCGGAAAACGGGGAAGAACGAGAACACAGTCGGGAAGGTGGCGCTCCGGTAGATGACAAGAAACGGCACGTGGTAGACTTTGAGCCCGTTGGTCAGATACCGAACGCCCGTTCGCCCTTCGTAGGCGTGCGTGATGATGATGACTTTGTGCCCGCGGTCGATCAGCTTGGTGGAGAGTTGGTAGATGTGCGATTCGATGCCGCCGGGTTGGGGGAAGAAGAAGTCGCAGACCATGGCGATGCGGTAGGTGGGCGCCATGATGGGTGTTGTATGGGTCACATTGGGGCCCGCCTGGTTCTCTCTCGTATTGTTTTGGTGATCGTATTAGATTTGACTTGGTGGTGGTGGTGGATGGTTCATGTTGAGATGAGTGTTAGTGAGTGAGGTGAGTTGCCCCTGCAATGAGAGGAGTGAACACTTAAGTGTATAAACAGACGACGACGAGACGTCCCATGTCTTGGCAGCAGTGGACCGCCAAGGTGCGCATTCCAGGGGTAACGGATGTTGCAGGATCCACTGATAACGATAAGCAGGGGCCTAGACGGGCGGTAAGACTTGGCAATTTTGGAGATCCCCAGAAAAAAGTTGGGACCCACTTTAGTAGCGGAGCTTCGTCATTCGTTGTTTTGTTTCTTTTCGAGCTTCGTTTTCGATTTGGTTTCCATCTTCAATTGTCAACACCAGACAGGGTACGCATGCTTCCTACTTTTCCACGAACTCAATTAGCCTTGGGAAAATTCTGATAGTCATAGCCACCATGTACAACAGATACATTCCCCCACCCAAGCCAGCGGGCGGCGCGGCCCCCGTGTCGCAACCAGTGTCGCAAGCACCGGCGCAACCAGCACGAATTGTCTTTGGCGACGATGACTTTGTCGCAAACAATCAACCAAAGACCGTCGTCGAGGAACCAGTACAACAAGTAGAGGAGCCCAAGTCAAAGTCGAAAAAGTCAAAGAAGCAACGCGACACCGACGAAGCTGAAGAGCCCCCACGAAAGAAGACCAAGACCGACGACGACGACGACGACGAACAACAAGCCGAACAGAAAGACATGACCGAAGCACAGCCAGATACATCCATAAAGAAGGAACCCAAAAAGCCAAAAAGGGAAAAGAAAAAGAAGGAAAGCGTCTTCGAAAAACCCGCCGATCTCGAAGACGACCACATCCGCCAACGCCATCGCTCCGTCTTCGAAAAGGTCGAAAAGGCTCTGAAGTTGAAGGAACTACAAGGCGACGAAAAGGAAGACACGCCGGAACCAGAAGAACCCGTTTACGACCTCGGTCCGCTCCCCCAGCCCGCCCCCGTCGTCGTCGACTCCTCCAAACTCACCTACGAAACCCTGCCCCCCTGGCTCGCCAATCCCATCCGCGTCACCACCGACACCAGAAAACCATTTACAGACCTGGGTATCTCCGCTGAGGCAGCGAAGATTCTGGCTACGAAGGGATTCAAAGACGCTTTTGCCGTGCAGACGGCTGCCCTTCCTTTGCTGTTGCCTAACCCGGATCTTCAGGGCGACGTGGTGGTGGCTGCGCCTACTGGTTCGGGAAAGACGCTGGCGTATGTGTTGCCGATGGTGCAGGATATTGCGCTGAGCCAGACGACCAAGCTCAGGGGAGTGATTGTTTTGCCAACGAGAGACTTGGTGCAGCAAGTCCAGCAGGCGTGTGAGGCGTGTGCGGCGGCTTTTGCGGGGAGTACTGACGGGAAGAGGGTGAAGGTGGGGACGGCAATGGGAAATCGGCCGTTTAAGGAGGAGCAGGGGGTTATTATGGGGACGGAGCAGAGGTATGATCCCAAGGGTTACCAGAAGTGGTTGGAGAGGCAGAAGCAGTTGGTGGATCTGGACGGGGATAGCGAAGAGGATGAGGATCTTGACCTGGAGCTGAAGCGGCCGTTGCCGTATCATGTCATTCAGCATGTGCCGAAGGTCGATATCCTCATCTGCACACCAGGTCGTTTGGTGGAGCACATCACCAAGACCAAGGGCTTCACACTCGATTATGTTCGGTGGTTGGTGGTCGACGAAGCCGACAAGCTCCTTGCACAAGACTTCCAGCAGTGGTTGGATGTGGTGAACGAGAAGTTGGCTGTCAGCAAGCCCGGTGCAAGAGACTTTGCGGCGAACAACAAGACCGGACCGAGGAAGGTGATTCTGTCAGCGACAATGACGAGGGATATCACGCTCTTGAACGGGCTGAAGCTCTCAAGGCCAAAGCTGGTGGTGTTGGAGGGTGCAAAGGCGGGTGATTTGGCGATCCCTGCCACGCTCAAGGAATACGCAATCAAGATTGCCGAGCCAAGTCTTAAGCCGTTGTATCTGGTGGATTTGTTACAGAGCAAGTACATGGTTCCCATCAACGGCGAGGACGTCGTCGCTGGGTCAGAATCATCCAGCTCCGACTCCTCCGACTCCTCCGACTCAGACTCCGACTCAGACTCCGACTCCGACAGCGAAGCCGAGCCCACAACACGGAAGTCCAAGGCCCTCACCAAGCCCACCACATCAAAGGCAGCCTTCCCCACCACCGCCCTCATCTTCACAGCCTCCAACCAATCCGCCCTCCGCCTCTCGCGCCTGCTCTCCCTCCTCCTCCCCCCCTCCTTCGCCCCTCTAATCGGCACCCTAACCTCCTCCACCAAGACCTCTGTCCGCTTACGCACCCTGCGCGCCTTCACCTCCGGCAAACTCCGCATCCTCGTCGCCTCCGACTTGGTATCTCGCGGTATCGACTTGGCCAATCTCGACCACGTAATCAACTACGACCTGCCCCTTTCCGAGACGTCGTACGTGCACAGGGTGGGCCGCACAGCGCGTGCAGGCAGGGAAGGAAAAGCGTGGACGTTGGTGGAGTGGGCGGAGGCGCGAAGGTTTTGGAGGGAGTTTGTTGGTGAGGGGCAGGGGGCGGTTTGTAATGTGAAGAGGAAGGAGGGGAGGACGGTGGAGAGGGTGAGGGTTACTGAGGGGATGGATGAAGACGGGGAGAAGAAGAAGAATGGTGGGTTTGGTGAGGAGAGGGTGAAGGAGTTGGAGAAGGCTTTGGAGATGTTGAGGGTTGAGGCTACTAAGAGGGGGTGAGGGGGTGGTTAGGCGTTGGTGCTTGTTGGTGGAGGTTTTGATATCCAAGGGTCCTCAGAGTGGTAGGATTGTATATAATGTACGTGCCACTGGCGGGCCTTTTCACTAACCGTTTATCAAGATTTGATCATGTAACGTATGAAAGAACAGCCCACTGTTGTATAAACGCCTCGTGCCAATCTGTTAAACACACCAAGATACCCAGTGCCCAGCACTAAACTTCAGAAGTTTCTGATCCCGAGTTCCGACACACTCCTCCATCTGAACTTCCACAACCGGGCCCTCAGTTCCCATCAGCCCAAGGATCAGCAACATGAATCCCACTCGGCTGAACCCGCGAATTAGCACTTCCATACCCGCTCCCTCCCCTTCTCACGCCCGCATCCGGTCTGCTCTCCTCATCACTCCCTCCCCTCTCCACATCTCTTTCCTCTCCATCTTCATCATCATCATCATCATCAACCTCCTCAATACCAACATGACCCTCTCCATTGTGTCCCGCACCAAGCAACGGCCGTCTCTGCGCTCCTCCGTCTTCCAATCCGCGATAAGTATCCTCATCCCCATGTGGCACCCCAAAGCTCTGAAGGAGTTTATTCCACCAGCTGTTGTTGTTGTTATTGTTGTTGTTTCCGTTGCCTGCATTACTGCCCTCACCATTAACCATCCCACTCCCACCCCTCCCTTCCCCAGCCCTCCTCCTACCCCTACCATTCTCCCCTCCCCTTCTGTTCGCCTTCGTAGCCCCCCTCGCCCCCATCCACCTCCCCACCCCCCACCCCAAAATCTGCACCACCAAAACCCCCACCACAACCCCAATCTCCCCGCCCATAACCCCCCTAAACTCCCCCTCCCACTTGTTCGCACACCCCTCCTTTCTATCAGGCCACATTTGTCCACATTGCTCCGTCCCTTTTCCCGGTTGTCCCCCTCCCGGTCCCCCTGGTCCTCCGGGTTGACCGTTGCTCCCGGACGGAAAAGGCCAACTCATATGCTTCGGGCTCCTAAACCCACAGCAGTGCAAAGCATCCTGGATCTTCCGGATGGTATCGGCGTCGTGAGACCGGAAGAATGAGGACCAGGTTTGTTCGAGGGCGCAGTGTTCTATGCTTCCGGGACCGGAACTGGGGAAAGAGGAGAAGGGGGAGGAGGTTAAGGAGGAGGTGGCGAGGGTGAGGAGGATGAGGGAGAGGACGAGTTGGGTTGTTTGGAGGGTTTGGGAGAGGGTTGGGAGGATGGATCGCAGGGTTGGTTTCGGGCCAGCACCAGGCTGAGGGCGACGGGTTCGAGGTGGGATGTGGGTTACTTGGAGTTGTTGGGAGGGGTTGGAGGGGTTGGGGGTTATGGTTGAGGAGGAGTGGGCGGCGGTTATTAGCTTTGGTCGGTTTTGTCCTTGGGAAGAGCTGCTGGTGGTGGTGACGCGGTAGAGGTAGGCGGTGTTGAAAGCGGAGAGGAGAGGGAGGAGGATGGTCAGGAGGGTTAGACCGGGGGAAATGGGGAGGGAGAGGGATTGGGCGTGGATGTGTTCGTATATGGCGAAGGCGAGGAGGGTGAGGATGATCTATGGAGGAGGGGTTAGTCAGTCTGGTCGACAACAAAATCGATCGCAGAGAGTCCGAATCTGGCGGCGTACCAAGGTGTAGATCAAGCCTAGGGTGATCATGGTTGCGGTTACGTGCCCCAAGGCACGATTGTGTTGGTCCAAGTTGATGTTGAAGCGATGAACTGGATGGGTTCAGTGGTGGATGATGAGATGAAGTTGAAAGAGAGGAGTGGCAGATGCGATGTGGTATTGACAGCACGGCCCAACGCGCCGTTTTATATGTACGAGTACGGCCCAATTGTGTGACGTCTACGCGCGGGCTGTCGCAGGCGGCCATGCAGGAGGCCTACACCACGGGACCCCTCACTGGCCGTTTGCTTGATGCCAATGAACCAAATGTGCAGAAATCAAAAAGAATATTGACGGATGACTTGTTCGGTGAAAACTGATGATTTGACTTGTCCGGTGTGTCTTTGATAGTTTGTGAACTCAATGCGCTGTTCATCGAGGTTTTATCCGCCTAGAAATGCAATCCCTCAGCTCCTTGCCATGAACACAATGCAAATAATCCTATACACACTAAATCGTACACATCTTGCTTTCTCAGCTCCCAGGCATTGCCACAACCCATAACATCAAAAGGCTAAAGCCTTGCAACCCTTCGATCCACCAAGACGCCCTTCCCATAACCCAAGTTCTTTTTCGTCCCAACGCGCTCGCTGTCGCTTTCATACTAATCTCATCTACTCACATGTACCTGTGTTCCGCAAGACAACATAACAATCCCACCGTGACCCTCCTAAGCCTCCTCCTCGCCGTAATGGCCGACCGGCATGCTAAGATCGATCTGTAGCTCATCACGGAAGAGTTGGTTGATGGTCGAGTTGTCTCGCAGATACACCCACTCGCCCTTGGCCGTGCCCTCCTTTTCGTTTTGGCCGTCACCTAACGCCACATAGTCGTAGCGTTTGGGACCGGATTTGGGCGAAGACAGCCAGATCTGCTTGTTGGGCGGTTGCTTGTTGATGACGTAGGTGCCGATGCCGTCGTCGAACGAGACTGTGAGGACGCCGGCCTGCAGAGCGTCAGAATCTCTGACAGCTATACGAACGATAGAATGACATACCGAGTACTCAACGTCAATGTCTTCCCGCTCGTCCTGAAGTTCTTCGAGGTGGGTGACTAGTCTGTCCATGTACTGATCGGCGAGCTTGTGGTACTCGTCATCGGTCAACTCGGTAGCGGCGCGGACAACAGTGGGACCGGCATCTTCCTTGGGCAGGGCGGGCTGTTTGTCGGGAGTGATTATGTTGCCATTACGGCCAGCGGTTGAGAAGAAACGAGGGACTCTCGCTCTTGGGAGTAGTGAAGCCGCGGCGAGTGGGGTGGAAGTGATGCGGGTGTTGCGGGAGATTTGGAGAGAGCGCGAAGTTGCGCGCGCAACCTTGGTGACAATGGTACGCGGCATGATGACCGTGAGTGGTATTGATGCTGTTCGAGAGTTCAAGTTGTAGAGTTGCGACTGGCACAGTTGAGTGTTGAGAGAGACAGAGAGACGGGAGGTTAGGCTGAAAAAAGCTCAACGGTGTGTCCCGTGGTGGTTGAGATGAACGAGCGCGTCACGGGACAGAACACAAGATAACGAAGATCAACTAGAATGACGAGATGAGAACTTTGAAGGAAAGATAGTTTCACTGTCCAGATGCAACTTCCTCGGATGAATCGAACCATTAAAGTCCCTTATCGTCCCGAGCTCGACTCTATCGTGCCATTGATGCCCCACTTGTAGAGCTTCCCCAGCTTTCGAAAGGAAGCGTCGGCAGGCACGGGGTCACGCCTTAGCAGCAGCGGGAAGCTCTAGCTGACATCAGTTAATGCGGCGATGCAGAGAGACATGCAAATAAGGGCAAACCCACAGATTGATGCAGGTACCCTCTTAACGCTTGCTCCCTGCCGTTTGCTGCCATCTGCTAGGCCCTTGCCTGTGCGGATGGGGCGGGTACAGCCGCACGTCATCGCACCCCACCACACTTGATCAGCCGAGTCCAGATTGACATCCACTTTCCCTCCCGCACTGCAGCCAGAGAGCCCCGCCACTCACTGCGACTGCCGCCAAGTGCAAGTGTCCAACGAGGTTCTCAATATTTCCTCTTTCAAGTCACCGTCTGTCTTGAAGCGCGTCGCCGGTCCTCCAACACCGTCGCAGTCGCAAATTGTCACCGCGCCCACCATGATCAACGCGTTCCTCGTCTTCAACGGCCAAGGCCAACCACGCCTAACCAAATTCTACACCCAACTTGTACGTCTCCCTTGCCCCCCCCCCTTTTTCTCATCGGCTACCCTTCCCGATCACAGCAGCCACTAATACCCCTCTCCCCATTCACAGGACACATCAATCCAACAACGACTCATCTCCGAAATCTTCACTCTCGTCGCCAACCGTCCAAAAGGCTCCTGCAACTTCCTCCCCCTCCCGCCCCTCCTCGCCGCCTCCAGCACCTCCACCTCCTCGTCAGAACCACATAACGACGTCCCCTCCCTCGTAACCTACCGCAACTACGCGACTCTCTACTTTATCATCATTTCGACATCCACCGAGTCCCCGCTCGCCCTTATCGATCTGATTCAAGTATACGTCGAATCGCTGGACAGGTTGTTTGAGAATGTCTGCGAGCTGGATCTGATTTTCAACTTTGAGACGCTGCATGCGACGCTGGGCGAGATGATTGTGGGAGGAGTGGTGATTGAGACAAATATGGAGAAGATCGTGCAGGGCGTGAGGGCGCAGGGGACGGTGGCAAAGAGGCCGGTTAATGAGAGTAGGGGAGGCGGGATGGGGCTGGGTGGTGGACTGGGGGCTGGGTTGGGGATGGGCGGAAACTTCGTTTGGAGTGGGCGATGAGGCCCTACAAGGCAGCACTGTGCTTACATCGATGCGCTCCGAGGTCTCTAAGAGGAGGTTACGAACCGGCGGGAGGCTGTCATACAGGCTTGGAGCTCATACAGCTCTCGAGTAACCGGCATTCAAGGAAGGCAATATGATGCCACATAAGCATGGTAATAGCAAGGAGGGGAAACCATATATACCCACACCTCCCCAAGGCATTCCAGCGCCAAACACCCACAGAAGGATATTATACAAATCATGATACAATGGCTTGGTCCAGTCAATCCCAAGCCTCAGACTTCTCCAACATTTACATCTGCCGAGGACGGGACCCGCCTTGGACGCTGGCCTGCGACTCCTGGGACTGGATCCTCGGAACGGGCTTAGGAGCTTCATATTCGAACCCAAGGGAGTTCCAGAACCACTCACGGAACTGAGAATGGAAGTTAGGGCAAATGGGTCATCAAGAGTGAATTGGGCAAACACACCTCGTAGAAAGGCTGTCTCTCGTCCTTCCAATCCGCAAACAGGAGGCAGTAGATGAGGACAACTAAACCACCGTCAACATTAGGTCATCAAATCAAACCCAGTAGAATACCCACAACTGATAGTCCCCAACTGCGCCAACTGCACCATTTTGTTCCATCTCGGCCTCTGCGCAATGTGATGAATTTTCCTCTTATACCGCTTCTCGTACTTCAGCTGTTCCTGCGGCGACATGGTCTTGAAATCGGGAGGCCATGTTTTCTTGGCTGGGTACTGTGTGAGAAGGGCGGGACTGATGTGGGGGAGTTTGACAAAGGCTTGTGGCAGCTCGCTGGACTTTGAGGCTGTTGTTGATGATGCCTTTTGAGCGGCCTGGCGGGCTAGTGTTCGGAACATTGTCGTCGTTGTAAGTGAAGAGTTGTAAGTGACGATGATGACGATACGTATACGCGAGTCGTAATAATGGAGTTGAGAGAGGAGTCAGTGACAGGGGAGACTGGTCATCGGGGAGTGAGATGGATGGAGCTCATGATGGAGTTGATGGATCCGAGGCCATTTCGAGGTTGTCGATAAGATAAGAGGTTTGTTTGTGGCTGGTGTCAGTTGACGGGACGATGTGACTAAGGAAGCCACAGACTAAAACGGTAGACAGCCCGCCAAGCGATGTCGCGGCAAGGGAGTGGAGTCAGCTGTCTAGGCCTGCCGCCGTTGTCTGCCGTGCCTGACTGCACTGACCCCGCGAAACGTGTTACAGTGGTTGCAGTGCCCCTCCAAAGAATCTGGATTGTCGGAGGCGACTGAGAGAGTTGCCGTTGTCGTCCCAAAATTTCGGAATCTGACTCAATTCCACAGGTCAGTCATCCCGTCAAAGCAGCACTCGCTCCCCTCTAGCTCTGGCTTGTCGCGCGTGATTGTACGAGTCAATGCCGAGTTTCTAACACTTTGAGAACAGAGAATTCGCAGTCCGGGCTGCCGATTTCGGTCTTCTTTGCTTCCTCTCCGTCTTCACCACCAAGACCAGACATCACCACATAAACAAAACAAACATGGCCGACACAACAGCCGTCGCCAAGGGCGTCGAGAACCTCTCCGTCTCCGCCTCCAAGACCAAGGAGCTCAAGGGCACCGAAAAGAGAGACACCCTCATCGAGATCGAGAAGAAGTACCAGCAAAAATGGGAGCAGGAGGGCGTCTTCGAGGTCGATGCCCCCTCTACCGCCGAGTTCCCTCTCGACGCCATCACCCCCGATGAGCTGCGCGAAAAGCACCCCAAGTTCTTCGGCACCATTGCCTACCCCTACATGAACGGCCGCCTCCACGCCGGCCACGCCTTCAGCTTCTCCAAGATCGAGTACCACACCGGCTTCGCCCGCATGCAGGGCAAGCGCGCCCTCTTCCCCCAGGGCTACCACTGCACCGGTCTGCCCATCAAGGCCTCGGCCGACAAGCTGGTCAAGGAGATTGAGATGTTCGGCCAGGAGTTTGAGCGCTACAAGGAGGAGGAGGTCGTCGAGGGTGCTGCCCCTGCCCCTGCCGCTGCTCCCAAGTCCAAGGAGGACCTCACCAAGTTCAACGCCAAGAAGGGCAAGACTGTCGCAAAGACCGGTGGCGCCAAGTACCAGTTCCAGATCCTCAAGTCTCTCGGTATTCCCGTCCAGGAGATTCACAAGTTCGCCGACCCCCAGTACTGGCTCCACTTCTTCCCTCCCGAGTGCAAGAAGGATCTCACCAACTTCGGTGCCCGTATCGACTGGCGCCGTCAGTTCGTCACCACCGACGCCAACCCCTACTACGATGCCTTCGTCCGCTGGCAGATGAACCGCCTCTTGGAGCTCAACAAGATCAAGTTCGGCAAGCGCTACACCATCTACTCCATCAAGGACGGCCAGCCCTGCATGGACCACGACCGTAGCGAGGGTGAGGGTGTCCTTCCCCAGGAGTACACTGCTCTCAAGCTCAAGGTCACCGAGTGGGCTCCCAAGGCTGCCGAGGCTCTCAAGGGCAAGCTCCCCGAGGGCGCCAACGTCTACCTCGTCCCTGCCACCCTCCGTCCCGAGACCATGTACGGCCAGGTCTGCTGCTTCGTCGGCCCTGCCATCAAGTACGGTGTCTTCAGGGCCTCCGAGAACGAGTACTTTGTCATCACGGAGCGCGCCGCCAAGAACATGGCCTACCAGGGCATCTTCGAGAAGGAGGGCGTCATTGAGAAGGCTGCTGATATCGTCGGTTCCGACCTCATCGGTACCCTCGTCAACGCTCCCCCCTCCGTCCACGAGAAGGTCTACGTCCTCCCCATGGACACCGTCCTTGCCACCAAGGGTACCGGTGTCGTCACCTCCGTTCCCTCTGACTCTCCCGACGACTACGCCATGATGACCGAGCTCGCCAAGAAGCCCGAGTTCTACGGCATCCAGAAGGAATGGGCCGAGAAGGAGATCATCTCGGTCATCAAGACCCCTACCTCCGACCTCCTTGCCCCTTACCTCGTCAAGAAGCTCAAGATCAACTCCCCCAAGGATGCCAAGCAGCTCCTTGAGGCCAAGGAGCTCGCCTACAAGGAGGGCTTCTACCAGGGTATCATGAACTACGGTGACTTCAAGGGCGAGAAGGTCGAGACCGCCAAGCCCAAGGTCCGCCAGCAGCTCATCGATGCCGGTGACGCTTTCGCCTACTCCGAGCCCGAGAACAAGGTCGTCTCCCGTTCCGGTGATGAGTGCTCCGTCGCCCTCATGGACCAGTGGTACATTGACTACGGTGAGGACTCGTGGCGCACCGTCCTCTACGACTATGTCGAGAACAAGGACGGCAAGGGCATCAACACCTACTACGCCGACACCCAGCATGCCTTCAAGGGCGTCATCGGCTGGCTCAAGCAGTGGGCTTGCGCCCGTACCTACGGTCTCGGCTCCAAGCTTCCTTGGGACCCCAACTTCCTTGTCGAGTCTCTTTCTGACTCTACCGTCTACATGGCCTACTACACTGTCGCCCACTGGCTGCACAAGGACCTCTTTGGTCGTGAGAAGGGCAAGGGCAACATTGGCGCTGACCAGATGATCGACGAGGTCTGGGATTACATCTTCTGCCGCACCGAGCTATCCGACCACTTGGTCACCAAGTCCGGCATCTCTAAGGAGACCCTCGACTCCATGCGCCGCGAGTTCCAGTACTTCTATCCCCTCGACATCCGTGTCTCCGGCAAGGATCTCATTCCCAACCACTTGACCTTCTGGCTGTACAACCACATCGCCCTCTTCCCCCGTGAGTACTGGCCCAAGTCCGTCCGTGCCAACGGCCACTTGCAGCTCAACGGCGAGAAGATGTCCAAGTCTACTGGCAACTTCATGACCCTCGACGACGTCGTCAAGAAGTACGGTGCCGACGCCGCCCGTGTTGCTCTTGCCGATGCCGGTGATGGTATCTCGGACTCCAACTTTGTCGAGGATGTCGCCGACAACACCATTCTCAGGTTCTACACCAACAAGGAGTGGATCGAGGAGAGCCTTAAGGATGAGTCTCTCCGCACTGGCGAGCTCAACAGCTTCCAGGATGCCCTGTTTGACAACGAGATGAACGCCCTTGTCAACGAGGCCCGCAAGCACTACGAGGATACCTCGTACAAGCTTGCTCTCAAGGCTGCTCACTACGATTTCTTGAACGCTCGTGATATGTACCGTGAGGCTTGCGCTGCTGCTGGCATTCCTCTGCACAAGGACTTGGTTACCAAGTACATCCGTCTTCAGGTGCGTAGTCCCGAGTAGCATACCCCATCTGTTAGTGATCTTATCATGCTGATTTCCACAGGCCCTCGTCATCACCCCCATCGCCCCTCACTGGGCCGACTACGTCTGGCAAGAATGCCTCGGCGAGCCCAAGTCCATCCAGTTCGCCCTCTGGCCCGAGGTCCCCGCCGCCAACCCCGCCCTCACCGCCGCTCGCGACTACGTCCGCACCACCTCCTCCGCCATCAACTCCGCCGAGGCCGCCCAGCTCAAGAAGATGGCCAAGGGCCGCCAGTCCGACTTCGACCCCAAGAAGCCCAAGAAGCTCACCATCTTCGCCACTGAGAACTTCCCCACCTGGCAGGCCAAGTACATCGACCTGCTCTCCGAGGTCTGGGACGCTGCCACCGGCGCTCAGAAGATCGACGATAAGGAGCTGAACGGCCGCATCGCCAAGATGGGCGAGATGAAGAAGGCCATGCCCTTCGTCCAGGCGCTCAAGAAGAGGTTGAAGGATGGCGAGCCCGCTGAGCAGATTCTTAGCCGCAAGCTGTCGTTCGATGAGAAGGCGACGCTGTTGGCTATGATCCCCGGCCTGAAGAGGACTGCTGGCTTGGAGAGCGTGCAGGTTGTTCTCGTTGAGGAGGGCAGCAAGACCGGCAAGGACTTGACGAATGGTGGTGCTGAGATCGAGGTTACGGCGCCGATGGCTGAGGCTGCTCTTCCTGGTCAGCCCAGCTTTTTCTTTACCAATGTTTAAAGGGGTGATGTGATGTAGGATGGGATTGTGTATGTGGTGGATGATGGTTTTCTGATGAATGTCATTTGTATGGGTTTGATATCAAGGATGGTAAAAGTTTAGCGATGAATAGATTTGTGTTCATCTAGGTGACGGAGGTCCTGTTTCTGTTGCTTAGTCTGCCGTGGCTGGTTAGTTGTTTCTTTACTTTGTTGATGTGGGGATGTACATCAAGGGTCTGATGTTTAGAGGACAAAAGACGGGGCTGTGTGATGACGGTCGGGATGGTGTTGAGGTGTGTTTGTTGCTTCTGGGTTGCCTATACTCGGAGGCCTCAAAAGCAACGTCTCGACCAAGTGGACAATCGAGGCGGAGTTGCTTCAAAAGTCAATTGAGCATAGCTCCTTCCTGGGTGTGTTATTTGCCTGCTAGGATTCCGGAGAGTTGGCCCGGAGGCTCGAGCACCGGCGGTCGGACCTCGCTGCCCGCCTTCTCAGGATGCTGGACTGCGATAACTACTCCGCGCCTGTTCCTTCCAACATCCAAGTACTCAGCTCCGGAGAGCACGTGAAGAGGTTGCGAGGCCTGCGAGTTACAAGGACATCAGCATGCTCGGAGACTATCTCCCCGCTCCGAAGACAGAATGAGTTAAGGAGTCCTGGCTCGGAGGGACAGAACATCCCTGTTGATTGCGTAGTTGTGTCAGCATCATGTTGTGCTCGACTTTCTAAAGGGGTTACGAAGCTCGTGTTGCCCATCATGACCTCACTCCAGAAGTGAAGCCAAGTGTTCATCCGGCGTTGGACTTATTCAGAGCCTTCCTGGAACTTGGACTCAGCTCTCATGTCGTCGTCCCCGGCAGGGCAGTGCAGCTCCTCTTTCATCATCCAGACATCTTCCGCAGCTTCGTATCCGATCTCCTCCTCCCCAGCCTCCCCTCATCTAGCCTTTAATAGCCGTCTCCTCCCTTCGTTTCTCCGTCATCTTACCTTTCCCTCAACGCTATCCTCCTTCCTGCTCTCGTTTTCCTCCAAAGCTAAAGCAAGACAAAGCCAACCGAGAGAATCAAACTCACTCGCTACCAAAACACAAAAAAAACCACCAAAGCCAAAACAAGCCAACCGGTCCTAAAGCCACCTAAGCAAAATGCGTTCCTCAACTCTCCTCGCTGTTCTCGGCACTGCGGGCCTCGCCGCCGCTCAAACCACTATTACCAGTGTTTTTGTGAGCACGCCGACCTCAACTTCTTCGAGTAAGTCTCTTTTTTTTTTTTCGTCCGTCGTCCTTCTCACTGCCTTTTCCCCTTTCTTCTCTCCCCCCCCCCCCCCCCCCCCCCCCCCCCCCCCCCCCCCCCCCCCCCCCCCCCCCCCCCCCCCCCCCCCCCCTCCCCCCCTCCCTACCCACGTCCCCGAATCATCACTTTGTGGTCTTTTTTCTCGTTTATTATCACGGCAGCACATCCCAACTGTTTTGTGTTCTTTATCACAGCACCTCCTCCAAACGAGCGCCTCCAGTCTTGTCTAGCCGCTTGCATGCTCCAATTCCCGTCACCGCCTCGCGTTACAGGTGGTGGTATTCCGCCTGCGCCTGCTGCCAAGGGGTGTCCGATCGACCAGCTGAATCGACGGGAACTGGATGCATCTGTGGTGGTTGAGCGGCGCGATAATAACATACCTCCTTGCCATCCGCATCAACCTCCTCCGGTCACTTTCCCTCCGTTTCCTCCCCCGAAAGCGCCTATTCCTGTTCAGCCTCCTCGTCCTGTTCCTGTTCACTCGTTGCCTCCTGATCCTGCGGAGTTTGTGCATGAGAATGAGCACAAGCAAAACCACGAGGAGCTCCCCCCTCTTCCTGACCCTCCTGTTTACTCCCTTCCCCCTTTGGGATTTTAATAACCAATCTCTAATCACCTCCCCCCTGCCCTCCCTTCTCCTCTTTCCCCCCTTTTCCCCGTTTCCCTCGCGCTCTTTCTGCATCTTATCCTCTTATCCACACCACTCTCTTCACTCACTCGCTTTTCTCATTCTCACTCGCATCAAACTAACAACATCACAAAAAGCCACCGTAACAGTCACCCCCTCCACCTCCTCTTCTACTTCCACCTCCACCTCCTCCACAACCACCACCGTCTACTCCTCCAGCAGCAGCACCACTACTTCGGGCGTCGCCACCTCCACTTCCACCTCCACCGCGTCTCCGTCTTCGGTGCCTAGCGCTGCGGCTGGGAAGGTGCCGTTGCAGGGACCGGCGGTCGGGCTTGGGGTTTTTGCGGCTGTGGGGATGGCTTTGTTGTGAGAGGTTTTTCCTTTTTTGGGGGGGTTTGGGGGGGGGGGGGGGGGGGGGGTGGGGGTGGGGGGGGGGGGGGGGGAGGATATTGAGTATTTATTTTGTTGTGTGTGCTGTTTTTTGGTTGGGTTGTCTTAGTAAATGGGTGTAATGTCCGTGGTATGGTATGGTGGTCCCCGGTGATGTGCGAGGTGGAATAGAAGATGCTGGTGGTGGTGGTAGTGGTTATACAAATCATGATGCTGGGTACTGTCAAATGGGGATGGTGCTGATTTTCTTTTCCTTGTTCGGGGAGGTGATTGGGGTGAAGATATCCTTGGAGAGTGAGGCATCGAGTTCCGAGAGAAGAGAGGATTTGACGAGGGCAGAGATGTCTTGGCGAGGAGATTGAATCAGGATCAGGGCAATAACACCAGGGAAGCCTTGGTGGTTGAAACATGGTCGAAGGGGTCTGGGATTGAGTTTCTGGAGAGCTTGGAGGAGGCGTAGGAGGGAGTATGGAGGCACATCAACATCAACGACGGGATCAGGAAATGGACTTGGGGAAGGAGGTCTAGGTTGTGATGGTTTCGGCGATCATAATCACAGAGGCAGTGTGGGCAGCGGTGCGAGTAGGCGATGGGATGAGAGCTTCGCGAAGATGAAGTCCTTGAGGTGGAGGGTATGTGATGAGGGAGAGGAGGAGGAGAAGCATGAGGAGGCGTAATATGGAGTGTTGTACATATACGAAAGGGTTAATAATGAGTTTCTTCCCCTTATCTTTTAGTCAATCTGCTTCCAAAATGTCACAACTCGTTCCGAAATCTTCAACACCTGTCGAAAAAAGAGAGGGCAAATGATGTCAGGAAATTGATAACTGCGTCGAAGTTGCAAAAAGGGAAAAAAAATATGAAACGGTTGCTGATCGCGGATGCATGAACGGCGAAAAGCCAAAAAGATGTTGTGAATGACCCCAACCCGATTTGAACGGATAACCTTTCGATCTGGAGTCGAACGCGCTACCGTTGCGCCATGAGGCCTTGTTGAAAACAGCTGTTATAGCGAGAGCTTATGAGGGAAAGTCGGAAGCTCTGCAACCACTGACTGCTTGCCCATCTTTCCAATTCTTTTGGTCATGAGCGGAAACAACGATGTCGAGCGTCGGCAAGCCTTTGAACCTACTTTGGTCTCACGTTCTGAAGTTTTGCCATCGAGGCTGACGGCATGGCTTTGCGTGGGTCGCTGGTTGATCGAGGAGCAACAAGTAACGCAGCGATACGAGGTCAAGGAAAATTACGCAGCTCTGACTTACACGCATTGTCAATCTTGGCGTACGGCACCGTAAGATACTCCGACCCACCCCCACATTTTTGTTCGCGGCCGCACGCGCCAAAAGTTCAGCTCCGTCCACATCTGACATTTTGCCCCTCCATTGTCCCGCTCGCCGCGCTGACTCTTTTTTGTCACTGTCCCTTCAACTTTCCAACATTCAAACCTCTTAAACGCAACTAGCATCCCCAACCCTTTCTCCGCCGCCATCCAACCGATCACTTCCAGCTCGCGACCTTCGTGCCCGTACCGAACCGAACAAATCTCATCCCCCGCGCAATCCCAACCCAACCAGCCAAAATGTCCGACGAGGAATACTCCATCTACGACGAAGTCGAAATCGAAGACATGACCTACGACCCGGCGCTGCAGACGTATTCGTACCCCTGCCCGTGCGGCGACAAGTTCGAGATTGCGCTGGCGGACCTCCAGGACGGTCAGGACATTGCGGTTTGCCCGAGCTGTAGTTTGATGGTTAGGGTCATTTTTGAGGTTGTGAGTGGTGCCCTTTTCTTTTTGCGAAGCGAGGAGGGAGAAAATGCATTTGCGAGAACGGGGTCGTGGGGAATGAAAAGTCTTAGAGTGTGGTGGCTAACTGATGTGTTAATAGGATAACCTCCCCAAGGCACCGGATGGCGCTGCGCCCATTGCTGTTTCTGCTTAAAGGTGGACTACGAAGCCGAAAGAGAAATACAAAATGTTGCTCGCAACGCTTCGCTCATGACTCCGTACACCGAGGCCGAGGGCTAGAAAGAATCCTGCCCTTCCAAAAATCAACTCGCAACCACACCCACAACCACAATGTTTACAACGTGGCGATTGTTTTCTCAACCTCAGTCCACGCCAGCCGTCGTTGTCCTTGCCTGCACAAGATCATGTGTGCTGGTACGGTCAACCAGTAAGCCAGTCAACCAAGCCAACCCGTCAACCGGCCGATCCTCTTCCGTTATCCGCCGCTCGCCCTTGCGAATGACCCGCATTCGACGACGATGACACCTGAATCGACCCGACTTGATTCGATTCTCGAGCAACTCGACCTCGTCAAGAAAGCAAACAGCGCCGCCCGGCCGCCAGTAACAAGTCAAGCAGATTGACCAAGACGTTTCGCGCTACTGGCGCTCTCTACATCTGAGAATTCGTCGGTCGGTTTTCCCAGCAGCTGGGGGAAGCATTCAAAGGGAGTGATTCGCGGTTGGGCCTGACTTTTCGCTGCCCTTGGCTTTGTCTGGGACCGTGTGCTTTTGGCGTTTGGTATTGGGCTTCACGAAACATTGTGACAGGCGTTGTTGCGTTTGCAGCGGATGATTTTGTCTTGGTTGGGATGGGACATCAAAAGCGTTGAAAGAATGGTGGAGCGAATCGAAAAGGAAAGGGCTGGATCTGGATGGGTGCTGCTCCGGGTGGCTTCAATCGGCGCGCTGGATGTGTCTTCAGTATCTGGTCGAGAACATGCGGGGGAGGCAGAAGGGCTTAGGTTAAACAACGTCCCGGCACCACCTATACATAAACAAGCACTGGAGTTGGCTGGGGGTTTGCGTTGTAATTGTTGCCATGGAAGAATGTGGCTATCAGCTACAGTTGGACAATTTGCAGGTCCTTTGGCTTGAACTCCTAGCAATCAGGAAACTAGGATGAAGGTTCCAAAGAATAAGAATGTCAGAGTTTCGAACACTCTGCTATGAAGAAAAGCTTGCAAAGACTAATTGTGCTGTGTCTCCTGTACGAACATCATTGCATCTAGTGTTACTGTAAGTGTGCTCATAATTCCTAGAACAGATCGTATAAAGCGCGCCATCCAATGTCATCGATATAACCCCATCCAGTCAACTCTCCTCTACTGATTTCTCCGTTGATTTCTCCTCCGTTGGTTTCCCTCCATCCATCCCTCCTCCATCCATCTCTGTTTCATCTCTATCCTTCACCCTATCCCACAATTGTCGCCAATCACGCTCTAACCCATCCCAACTCCCCCTTCCCCCAAAGTTCGCATCAATCCTCTGATCTCACCGAGCGTCTTCCTCCCGTCTGCATCCCTATCCACATCAACAGTCTGAGCCATCATCTCCACGTCAGGTTCCTAACCACCACCACCCAAAAACCCCCTCCTCTCATTCCTCCTCCTCTCTGAACTCAGCGCATCAAGCTTAACAGCCACCAAGCAACATTCCACCGACGCCTTAGCCGGGTTGGGATTCGAATTCTTGTTGTTAACCGATTGTATACGCAGCCGCCACTGGCCGGTTTTGACAATCCATTCCTCGCCGCCTAGTGGCGAGGTAGGGACGCTGGCGACGCCGAAGGGCGGGTTGGAGTCGAGGCGTCGGCGCTTGCGGGGGTTGGGGTTTTCGACGGGTGATTGTTGCTGGTGTTGTTGTTGTTGTTGTTGGGGGGGGGTGAAGGGGTAGGTGCTGAGGTTGGAGATGGAGATGGGGGATTCGGCTGTGAGGGGACCGCCGGCGGAGGAAGGGGCGGATGGGACGGAGGGGACTGCGGGGAGGGTGGTGCCGGGGGGGTTGATTGTGGTTTCGTGTGCGAGTAGTGGGTAGGTATTTTGATCAGAGTCGTCTGGCGTCCAGGGTTGGCCGTCTAACGTTATGCTTGCTTCGGGGTCGAGGATGACGCGGACGAGGTCTTCGCTGAGGGGAGTGTTTCCTGGCGTGGGTGGCTCGCTACTCCTCCCTCCTTTTGCCATTAATAGCCCCAACGGCTGCGTGGAAGAGGGTAAGTTGAGCTTGGTAGCAATGACCTCGAAGAGTTTCGCAACTCTCGCCTTGATGTCCTTGAAGAACTCCGCTCTCAGCTCCTTTCCTCCAGGTCCAAAGTGTAACCGCGTGCCTTCTTCGCCGATTTCAAGAACGAGTTCCATCGGCTTATCATCCACATACGGCCTGGCATAGTTCACCCACCCGGCCAACGGATCTCCCACCACCGGCTCATTCACCACGCTTATCCCACTCTTCAGGATGTCTCTCAACCTCAGCAAAATCTCCTCCCGTCCCCTGGCCTGATTGAACCCCTTCTCATGCGGAATCAACCGCTGCTCCAACCCCTTGAAGTTGAAATACCTACAATCCCTCAGCAACTCCTGGCGATGCGTCTCATCCCTTATCTTCACCGGGTACCCCCTGAGCATATGCAGTAGTTCCTCAAAAACCTCCGCGCTTCTGTTGGGCACCGATGGAGGCACGATCGACGGCGGACGAATCAGTCCCTCCCGATCCAAACCCGGGAACAAATCCTCGGGATTGCTGAAAAAGATGGCGAACCCGAGCGTAAAGAAGTTGGGCGTGTTCCCGGGCCCGGAAAGGGAGAAGATGTCCCGTGGGATCTGGAAGGGAGTAGAGCCGATGGTGATGTGAATGGGTTCCTCGTAGAGCTGGGATATGAGCTTGGGGAGGGAGTAGAACTGGGCGTCGGCGAAGAGGCGGACGAAGTGGGTGGCGTCCCGGGGACGGACGTGGTAGCCCTGAAGATGCAGGGAGATGTCTTTGAAGGTGACGGGGTCGCGGTCGATGTAGAGGGTGCGGATGGCGGTGGAGGGGTCTTGGCCGGCGTCGGAGGCTTGTTTGAGTTGACAGAGGAAGTATTGGGAGAAGTAGGAGGGGGCTGTGGATGTGTCAGTTGTGTGTGAGGCGTGGGAAAGGGGGGGTGAAGTGACACACCATCGGAAGATATTGATGCTCCGGAGAGCTTAAACAACTCGGAGCCGATCTGTATGGGAAATACTCGCTCATGAGGAAGGATGTTCGGGATGTGAACGATCCGCTGGTGTGAAGAAGCTGAGAAGGAGGACACGCCATGTTCACCATTTCTGGAGTGAACATCACCCTTTGAGCTGGCCATTGCTAGCTGCTTTCAGTACAAGATGCTCGCAAAATCGCAGATGATTGTCGCAGAGGATACAAAGTATTTGGACTACGGCTTGAATAAGCTCATTGGCCGTGATTGGTGGAGGTTGGAAGTATTACAAAGTGAGCTCCTTGTGTAAGTCGTGATCTTTAGCAGACAGGCGCGAAGAGTACATGGAACTTCAAACTAAAAATGATCATAAGAAATGGAATCTTTCACGGATCGTGAACGGGCATGGTCTACAAAGTAAAGGTGCAAAAACCGCCCTGGGGGAGATTTGTTACATGTGACGATATGTATAAGAGAGGGAGTATTAGAGTTCCCGTCAGCGCGGCACTGGGATTGTGGTCTGATTATATCTTTGTGTCGTGTCGTGTCGTTGCATTGAAGACCTCTGAAGTCCCAATTCCAGCGGCCAAGAGGCACAGCGCCCATATCGCCAGTGTGGCCGAGTGGCTGGTGGCCCTTGCGGTTACCTCCCCGTCAAAGTCTAACCTAAAGCGGTATGGTGGCCCATTTATTAACCGTTAGGCTAGCTCACCCGCAGCGGGCCGTCAAGCAATCATGGATCAACTGTCAGCTGGTCTTGGCAGCTGTCTTTGCGCTGGCATCATCAGGCATGGTGCAGTGTCCCCCAAACACAAACGGAAGCATGTCAGATCTCACCTGCTTCGACTTTGTGTTTCCCGATATTCTGTCTCCATGGGCTTGGGATGGTGATTGATTGCTTGCATTGGACTTCAAGCCACTCCCGGCGGCCTCGTTTCAATCCTTGATAATTGGCGCACACTTCTCTGAGAGGGAGGCTTGTCTCGGAGCAATCTACATATGCGCTTGATCCTGGGGACGTTGGAATAGACGCGATTAGGCAAATTTCGAGGCCAATGCTGTGGAGGGTGGCATATGGGTATCAAAGAACCGAGATGTGTCTTTGGTGGAGAGGAGGGGCCATGGAGTTGACGCGGGATGGATGATGGGCTGGTGGTGGCTGAAATGCTCACTCAAGAGAGCATCCATGAGGAGGAGAAGGAGGAATCCGACGAAATTTCAAGTTGGGTGGGGGATGAGAGAAGGAGCGTTTTACGAGGAGCCCTGTGAGAATGGAAGCAGGTCATGATAACCCTTCTTTTTCTCGCTGGCTCCTTCCTGTTGCTGCTCACCTTCTCATCTTCCGATTCTGCCATTAGACTGTCGAGATAAGGGACCAGCGAAAAGCCTGCCCTACCTGATAACGAAACAGGGGAACGGTCAGAGTTTCAGAGTGGTTGGCCACGAATCGAAAATCTGTAATGCTGCCAGCAGTGGCCTTCTCGCCATCGACGTCGTCATTCGGGCTTCGGCAGTGGTTGACTGCTTCCGCAACAGCACCAAACACTCGCCCAACATGGATGGACCAGACCAGGTCAAACGCCGATAATGGGACCTGGCATCAGAAATGAGGGATTCCTTGATCGTTTCAACGTTTGGTGCTCTCTCAAAGCCGGTATCATGGACTTTGTCAGCAGTCTTAGGTGGCGGATCTATGCGCGAGGCTCTCAGTTTGCGCGGCTGAGGTGAAGTCCATGCCCTTTCCTCCTCCAAAATGTGCCAACATTACGGATTCCTGCCTTGGAATGGAAGACACAATAGCGTTGTGAGATTAGCAAAAGCAGGCAAACAATGCCTTGCTTCGTTGGCGGATTGCCCTGGTAGTATCGTGAGAGCAAAATTTCATATCACCCCATCACTACTTCTTCACTCGCCCATTTGCGCTCCGTGTTCTTTCATGTCATTACTAACGTACCCACGGTCGACATGTCTTCAAATCAGATAGACCACGCAAAGGTGGTCTCGGAGCTCTTCCAAGATATCATTGCACACACATCCTATGAGAAGCTCAAGGGCATTTCCGATCAAAATGCAGAGCTACACGACAAAATCGAAAAGCTCACGACAACCTCTCACATGAACCTCGAAAGCCTTGTCAACACTAAAGCAAAATTGGATAAAGCATACCACGACCTGCAAAAGAAAGACGAACAAGTCCGGTCTCTTCAGAAGGAGGCCGACGACCTTGGTTCAAAAATCGCCGCCAAGACACATGAGCTAGAAGAGAAGGCCCAAAACATCACCAGGGCTGAAGATGAACTGAGGAGGGCGGAACTCCAGATCGTTGATCTCGCAAAAGATCTCGACGAAGAACGCAGAAAGACCAAAGACAAGGAAGCCATCGAGCAAGAACTGGAGATAACCAGAAGAGATTTGGATCATTATAGGCAAAAGCTCACGAGATTGGAGAACTTCTCAATGCCGTTGAAGACCACACGGGTGGAAGAGATGTGAGCCGTCGCCCCACTTTCCCATTTTCTGTTCATAGCTGATGGCAATGGAATCCAGAACCAACCGTTTCACCAAGATATTCGACCTCGCCTGCGACCTAGCGAAGAAGTTCTTTGGGGCAGATGTCCCTGAGTCTTCTTTAGCCAACGTTGCCCTATGGGATCAACTGAAGAAGCACAACATCGTCCATCAAGCTCGGATTCCACTGCCCTTATCCAACAGTGTAGCCGCCAAGCAGATGCGCAGCGTCGCTGTTCTCGCTGTCCTTTATGCAGAGCTAAAGGAGCACGTCTTTCAGCCGACGTATTTGTTCGAGGACCCCCGTGCCAACGACGAGTTTACCAGATTGCTCAAAACCATGGATCCCGCCAAAGAGGCCTATCTGCGCTCTGTGCTCCTTGGCTCCATTGATAAGGACGTATGGAAGGAGAAGGTCAAGGCCAAGGTAGAGACACTGAAAGCCAGTGTGGACGACTGCGTCGGGCCGTTGTTGCCAGAGCCAGGCCGAGTTCGTTTCAGGGACCATCTGGACCGTTTCTGCAGAAAGGCTTGTTCTCTTTGGCATTATATGCAGAAGCTGGAGGACAAGGTACATTACTCGACTGAAGACTGGGTAGTAGCGGGCTCCGAAGCCTACCGGCTTCTTCCGCTGTCATCCATGGTCGTGGTGAGCGAGGAGACGCCCGATGAGACATATCCCGGCGAATATCCTGAAAGCCCGAAGCAAAATTATTCGCTTATGGGAAACGGGGAGTCATCCCCCGTCATGTCTTTCTCAAACGTCACCTTTACACAAGACATCGATAAGCTATCGACGTTACCATCACCGTCCAGGTCAGGAACCAGAACCCTCGACAAAACATCTACTGCGGCCGCCGCCCTGACCACCGCAGCTGGGCCCAGTGATCTCTTGACCGTTGTCTGGCCTGCCTTTCACATTGACTCGTGCACAGCAGAAGAAGATATCTCCATGATCTCACCAGGCTATGGAGTCTGCGATAGTCAGCTCAAGACAGCCAGGGAAGAGGAGGCTCATTCTACTGGCACACATCGCGCGGCCAGGCAGAGTCGAAAATTTCGGGGCATGTCGTCCGCTGCCAGAAACCGGACACCGGGAGTAGCAGGATATGGAGCTGGTGATGGTAGTGACCAGCAAGACGGAGGGTTTAAGCATGCTTGCGAGTCTACGCTTTCATCCTTTTTAAATGCAGGTCAATCAGAGTTAAGCAATGGGTCAAGGAGAGGTTGGTAAGCAGGAAAGTGAAAAGAGGGACAAGGCGGCGGAAGGAGTGAAGCAGCGAAGATTCTGAAGTGAAGAAAGGAACTCTAAAGACAAGGACAAAGACAGCTGAGCCTAATCTGACTTTTCTGTTGACGTTCATCTGTTCGTACAACTGATGTCTGCCCGATCACTCAACTGCTGCAGGAACGTGCATGTTGCAGGTCCAATGCTGCGGCACTGGGTCACTCGCGATCTTTCGTCCGTACCTAAAACACAAACCAATTCACCAATAATGGCTACCAATTGGAACACCTTATGCGCTGCTGGGTGTTTTGATGTTGAGTGATGCTCAAGAACCCAGTCCAGATACCACTCTCGTTACCGAGCAGATGGTTGAGCATTTCAGGGGGTAAAAATACCGTACATGGATCTACTCCATAGCCGGTGCAAATCCTCATGGGTTATGCATGCATATACACTACCACTTCCGTGATCTCCTTTTCCACGTTGTCAAAGTCAATTCATGTTGTCGTCCAGGTACCCGGTAGATGCACCAAGACGCAGCAGCTTTTCTCCACCGCAAGTTTCCAGAAAGAATGACCCTCAAAAATCACCTTACATAACCCCGGACTTTTGCTGGCTGCCCCTGACGCGGTGGCTGGCGATATTCGAACTTACAAATCGGATGGAAGTTGAGTTCTGGACCGGCGTCCGGGAGGAGTCAGGTCCAGGGGCAAGAACAACAGGCGGAACAGTGCAAGACGCCGGCACCACGGCAACCACCTGCCAGCGAGTGGTGATGCCCCAAATGCCCCTGGTGGCGGATGTAACCGGACGAGGCGGGGGCCAAAGGGGGCTCGGTGCACGGACCCCCAACTAACTGAAAGGTCGTCGCTGTCGCTGAAAGTGCACGAGTCGTTGCTGGAGAGTCTGGAGGTGCCACTGCAACTGCCAGAAAATCGGTGATGTCTGGAAGAGGCTTCGATGACTGAGTGAGGAGAGGAGGCCAGGCGCGAGGGAGAGAAGACACGGCAGACACGGATTTGCGCCTGACGAGTGGTCGGACAGGAGCAAAACCACGCTTTCCCCCATTGGGCAGGCTGGTGTCAACAATCAAATTTCCCCACCACGGGCCAGGTCGAGCACGTCCACTTTCTGTTGCTTTGCTCATCAGGCACTTCCACTTCGGCCGCCCGCCAAATCCTCAATTTTGCACATCCCATCCATCCCATCCACCACATCGCTGCCCTTTCTCCAACAACCCACCGCGACGCCGTCTTTTCGAGTCTTGACAACTTTTTTGCTTTCCGCTTCTTTCTACCACTACTACTTCTTTAATACATACCAAACCATCCAAAATGCGTGAAATTATCAGCTTGAACGGTACGTCGACGGCTTCCTATCGTCCATCTCCTGAATCACCGCTTTCTCGCCCATCTATCCCGCCCTTCCTGTTCGCCTCCATAGTGGCGCGTTTCTGGCGAAAACCAGCCTCACCGCCAGCGTGAACCCGTCGCCCACCAAAAGCTGGCGCATCATCGGCCTCATCCACCATCTATCCGCCTACTCATCTATCGTCGAGATAAACACAGCATGCTAACGTTGTTCCCCCCATCTAGTCGGCCAGGCTGGTTGCCAGATCGCCAACTCCTGCTGGGAGGTAGGTCATCGTCGCCCTCTCCCGTCATCCCCCCCACGCGACAACACATCCTGTCCATGATAGCACCGACAAACGAACCATGGAACATCCGACCGCCCTCAAACATAAACAGGATAAGGAAAGCTAACCCCTATCATTAGCTTTACTGCCTTGAGCACGGCATTCAGGTAAGCTTTGCCCCCCATCCCTCCCACCTTATTTCCCCGCCATCCACACAAGATGCTAACCGACGACACTACAGCCCGATGGTTACCTCACCGAGGAGCGCAAGGCCGCTGACCCCGACCATGGCTTCAGCACTTTCTTCTCCGAGACGGGTACATAGCGTCCTTGCATATTACAACGCGCGAAACAGAAGCTTACAAATACAAACACAGGCAACGGGAAATACGTTCCTCGCACCATCTACGCCGATCTCGAGCCTAATGTCATCGACGAGGTCCGCACCGGCGCCTACCGCGGTCTCTTCCACCCCGAGCACATGATCAGCGGCAAGGAGGATGCCTCCAACAACTACGCTCGTGGTCACTACACCGTCGGCAAGGAGCTTATCGACCAGGTCCTCGACAAGGTCCGCCGTGTTGCCGACAACTGCAGCGGTCTCCAGGGTTTCCTCGTTTTCCACTCGTTCGGTGGTGGTACCGGTTCCGGTTTCGGTGCTCTCCTCATGGAGCGCCTCTCTGTCGACTATGGCAAGAAGTCCAAGCTCGAGTTCTGCGTCTACCCTGCTCCCCAGACTGCCACCTCCGTCGTTGAGCCTTACAACTCGATCCTTACCACCCACACCACGCTCGAGCACGCCGACTGCTCCTTCATGGTCGACAACGAGGCCATCTACGACATCTGCCGCCGCAACCTCGGCCTCGAGCGCCCCAACTATGAGAACCTCAACCGCCTGATTGCCCAGGGTACGCCATGATTTGGATATATGACGTGTGTGATTTTCCTAGACTAACTTTTTGTCTCAGTCGTCTCTTCCATCACCGCCTCGCTCCGCTTCGACGGCTCCCTCAACGTCGATCTCAACGAGTTCCAGACCAACTTGGTCCCCTACCCCCGTATTCACTTCCCTCTCGTCGCCTACGCCCCCGTCATCTCGGCTGCCAAGGCCGCTCACGAGGCCAACTCCGTCCAGGAGATGACCATGTCCTGCTTCGAGCCTAACAACCAGATGGTCAAGTGCGACCCCCGCCACGGCAAGTACATGGCCACCTGCTTGCTCTACCGCGGCGACGTCGTCCCCAACGACGCCCACGCTGCCGTCGCTACCCTCAAGACCAAGCGCACCATCCAGTTCGTCGACTGGTGCCCTACTGGTTTCAAGCTTGGTATCTGCTACCAGCCTCCTCACCAGGTCCCCAACGGCGATCTGGCCAAGGTTAACCGTGCTGTGTAAGTTTTTCTACATCCCTGTATGCGTGGATGACTAGTTCTAACTGTGACGGTAGCTGCATGCTTTCCAACACCACCGCCATTGCCGAGGCCTGGTCCGCCCTCTCCTCCAAGTTCGATCTCATGTACTCCAAGCGTGCCTTCGTCCACTGGTACGTTGGTGAGGGTATGGAGGAAGGCGAGTTCTCTGAGGCTCGTGAGGATCTTGCGGCCCTTGAGCGCGATTACGAGGAGGTTGCCGCCGACTCGATGGAGGGTGAGGAGGTCGAGGCCGAGTACTAAGTGCAAGTACAAGTACAACAACACAGTGTACGGGATACGCTGCTTGTGAAAGGATAATTGTTGGTACGAGGATCTTGATGGATTCAGAACGAAGAGATATACAAAGTACAATCGGTGGTAATTAAGATGCCGCCCGACCACAGAAAGAATACCCACGGAGTCCCTTGATTGTGGCCTCCTGTTAGTTGTTTGAATGGGTGCGCATTAGGTGTCTTGCTACTGGGATGGTGATGATGGTGATGGGTTCGTTGTTATTATTCCATGGCGGATGTCAGTTCGATGTGGCCTTCAGTTGAGGACTTGAGGTTGTTGAAACTATTTTCTTGTTAGACTGAAACGTGATAGCCGATGTTAATTGAGTGAGGTAGTATGGTGTACATGATGTCTCTGGAGAGTGGTGTTGACTTCGAGTGTGATTGGCCTAAACAGGTGGTGTAAGCTCTTGTCAGCTCATGCCCATTTCCAATTCCATTAGCTTCAGGTGGTCAAGTCCAGCAAGTTAGAGTCGTGCAATGCAGTATGCAGAAACGGAATGAGGGATATACCACCATGTGGCGTCCAGACGCGCAACGAAGATGGTGGTGTGGAAGTGGATTGGTGTAGTTGTGCATCGCGAGCGTGTGTTGAGGTTGGACGTTGGTTGGAGGTTACCTTAGGTTGGGATAAACATGGGAGATGAAGATGGAGAGGTCACTGCCACGGGATGACACTGTGCGAGGGTGAGGGAATGTGAGGACCTCGAGGATCAAGAACAGCTGAGTATAGCTTGAACCTCAAATATTAATCATAGATACTACAAGGCTGAGGATGACCTATCGACTATAGCGTACCTATGCCCGTCTCTATCCATATCGATAATCCGTCTTTGGCACATGGATCATGGGCACAAATGCACGGCTGCATCACAGAGAACATTGCAGCCGCTGTACAGGCCCAACCAGATGACTGACTCCGCACTTTGTGGCACTAACAGCCGCTAGACCCAGCAGCGCACATTGCGGGTGGAGCACATCGGCTTCAAGAAGGTCCACTTTTCATCTTGGCGGGTCGAAGCTCTGTAGCGCCCGCTGAAGCAAGTCACTGAGAAGTGTCGCATTCCCAACCTCACCAGATCACAATCACACAGAGGCAGACGGGAGGCAGCAATCTGGCCTAGACACCATAGCCATCAGTCTTGCGTCCTAATCTTCCATTCTTTCCTTCTTTTCATTGTACCTCGACGGATTGCCCTTGTGCTTGTGTCATCAATCCGAAACATCCCATCGTCGCCCTTGAACTCCCCTTGTTGCGACATCATCCAGGGCGTCATTCCCCTTTCCGCGACCCGGCAACCCAAACAGCCAAACACCCGACCTCAGCTCAGCGAGTGGAACACCCGCCCAAGCATCTCGACGTCCCCAATCGATATCTCCACCAACCACCAACAACCTACCTCAGCCCAGAAACCCGACATCTTGCCTGGGCCGACTGATTTCTCTCACTTGTACGGATACTTTGGAAAAAAGACATTGGGTTAATACGGACCCGATCCGACGACGATAATCACCGACGGTAGCTGGTCCCAGTAACCAGGTCACCTATTACGATAATAAACGAAAACACCCACCCAAAAGTCCTCTACGCAGAGGGTACAGCTTGCCCATGATGGCTTCTGATCCCGATGCTGGTGAGCCTATCCTTAGTCTCCCCTATACTAGTTTCGAATAGGAGCTAATTCCAACGCGACCAGGCGTCCCTAACCTGAACCTCACCCCCGAGGAGAAGCGAGTCTACGGCCAGCTCTTCCGCGCCGCCGATACCGATAGCGTTGGAGTCATCACCGGCGAGGTGGCTGTCAAGTTCTTTGAAAGGACAAAGTTGGATTCCCGCGTCTTGGGAGAGGTCAGTCATTGTCTCCCCTTGCTACACCTGCCGTGCGACAGCAGCTGACGTATTCCCGGAAAACAGATATGGCAAATCGCCGACAAGGAGAACAGGGGCTTCCTCACCCCGGCAGGCTTCGGCGTCGTCTTGCGGCTTATCGGGCACGCGCAAGCCGGTCGCGAACCTTCCCCCGAGCTCGCCCTGTCGCAGGGTCCGATTCCGAGATTTGACGGCTTCACCCCGACTCCCGCCCCCGTTCCCGTTCCCGGTCCGGCCCAGTCGCCTGCCGTGCCTGCTGCTATGGTTTCCCCGCAGGGCACCGGTTCCGGCCCTATCCGGATCCCGCCCCTGACCCCCGAGAAGGTCGCCCAGTACTCGGCCTTGTTCGAGAGACAGCCGCTGCAGGGAAACATGCTCCCCGGCGAGCAGGCGAAGCAGATCTTTGAGAAGTCGGGACTGTCTAATGAGATTTTGGGAAGAATTTGGATGCTGGCCGATACGGAGCAGCGTGGTGCGCTGGTGCTGACGGAATTCGTCATCGCGATGCACTTGCTTACCTCGATGAAGACGGGTGCGCTGCGTGGTTTGCCCACCATCCTTCCTGCCGCGCTGTACGAAGCCGCTACGAGACGCGCCCCCGTTGGCGGTATTCCTCCTCCCGGCCGATCCCCGACGACCGCTACTCCGCCCCTCCCGCCCGCTGCTAGACACCTTACCGGCCCTGCGCAACTTACGCAGACGAGAACGGGCAGCCCGTTGGGACGCCCGCCACTTCCCGCGCAACCGACTGGCGATTGGCTGATTAACCCGGCAGACAAGGCGCGGTTCGATTTGCTGTATGAGGAGCTGGATAAGCAGAAGAAGGGCTTTATCACGGGCGAGGAGGCCGTGCCTTTCTTCAGCCAGTCCAACCTCAACGAGGATGTACTCGCTCAGATTTGGGACCTTGCGGATATCAACTCGGCTGGTCGTCTCACTCGGGACGAATTTGCCGTTGCTATGTACTTGATCAGAGAGCAGAGGACTAAGCCCGGTCAGGTTCCTTTGCCTACTGCTCTGCCTCCCAACTTGATTCCTCCTAGCATGCGCGCCCCGCAGGGCAGACCTCAGACTGCTACTGGTGGCTTCCAGCCCCCTCGCCCGCAGCCACCTGCGCCGAAGCCTTCGGCTTTGGATGACTTGTTTGGGTTGGACGAGCCTCAGCCTCCTGCTGCCACTCCGGCGCCGGTGCAGGTGCCTATTGCTACGGGTGGATCGGTCGATCCGTTCGGCAACAGTGCGAGTCCCATTGCGCCGTCTTCGCCTATCCGTCCGGTTGCGACGGGCTCGAACTTCAAGCCGTTTGTTCCTTCGTCATCTTTTGGTCGCGGTCTGACTACCCAGGTTACCGGAGGTTCGAACAGCTCGGCACCGGCGGGTGGTGTCAGAACTGCTCCGCTGCCGCCAACAGTTGAGGACGATTTGCTAGGTGACGCCGACCCCGAAGTCAACAGCAAGCTCTCCAACGAGACTACCGAGCTCGCCAACCTCTCTAACCAGATCGGCTCGCTCACCAAGCAGGTTCAGGATGTCCAAACTCAGCGAACTAACACCCAGAATGAACTGAGCCAAGCCGGCCAGCAGAAGAAGAACTTTGAACAACGCCTCACTCAGCTGCGCGCCTTGTACGAGAAGGAAGCCCAGGATGTCCGCGCTCTCGAGACGCAGCTCAACACCGCCAAGGCGGAGACCAAGAAACTCCAGACCGAGTTCGCCATGATCGAAGCCAGTTACCTCGAACTCCAGAACCAGCACCGCACGGTTGTTGCTGGCTTGCAAGCCGACCAGCAGGAGAACGCTTCGCTGAAGGAAAAGATCCGCACAGTCAACGGGGAGATTGCCCAGCTTAAGCCGCTGGTTGAGAAGTTGAAGAGCGAGGCCAGGCAGCAGAAGGGGTTGGTGGCTATCAACAAGAAGCAGTTGAGTACGGTGGAGGGCGAAAAGGGGAAGCTACAGAATGAGGTTGAAGACCTTAATAAGGAGAAGGAGGAGCTGGCGAGGCAGGCTGAGTTGGCCAGGCAAGCTAGCCCGGTGCAGCAGGTCGCTAGTCCCGCCCTGTCCACTGGAAGTGGTAACAACCCCTTCTTTAGGAGGACGGGAAGTGCTGACATCAGCGCTGCGTTCGCTTCAAGGTCGATGAGCGGACAGAGTTTCGATGATGTGTTCGGTCCCTCGTTGAACGTCCCTGTTCAGAGCCCGACGCCACCTCCTGCTGCTGCTTCTCCTGTTCCCCAGGTTGCGGCGTTCAAGGCGCAGAACACCGGCACGTCGACTGGTAGCTTTGGGTCTGGATCGTTCGCCACGCCGGGCAGCACTTCACCTACGATCTCTAGGCAGCCTACTATCACCGCTGAGAGCGCTGCTGCTCCTGGTGGAGCCTTCTCACCTTTCGGCGAGCCTAGTGGTAGCGGTTCTCGTGCCCCTTCGCGTCATGGATCGCAGGATCAGACTCCTGCTGCTGCTGCTGCTCTCCCCATCGAGCCCGTCCAAACCGGCCAGTCTGCTACTTCCAACCGTCCCATGTCGCCCGCATCCACTACTAGCCAGTCTAAGCCCGCCGCCGCCCCTGTCGAGGCCGATCCTTTCGCTGTCAGCACGGATGCTAAGGCGAAGGAGGATTTCGAGTCTGCGTTCGCTAGCTTCAAGAACTCACATGCCAAGCCTGCTCCTGCGGAGACTGCAAAGGCTGGTGGATTCTCCCAGTTTGACTCGGAGTTCCCGCCTATTTCTGAACTAGAGAGGGATGATGAGAGTGATTCGGAGAGCGAGGCGGGTGAGGCAAAGGGCGGGTTTGGATTCGATGATGATTTCGCGCCGGCTAGTCCTGCGGTCAAGCCTCCCGTGAGCACTGAGGGTGGTCAGGCCGAAGCAGTGGCTGCGCCGGCTGCTGCTGAGCCAGTTGCCAGGTAAATACGCTCCAGTACTGCTTTTCTCGCTTTGATACTTTTCGTTTTGCTCTTTCGGTTGGTGTCTTTTTGTTCAATTTTGGTTTGCCTGTATACCCGAGTTTTGTACAACGAAACAGCAAGACTGATCCGATCCGCTATACAGCGAGACACCCTCATTCACTATTGCCCCTGTCTCATCTCCAGCTTCTCCAGCTCCCCTAGAAGTATCTAACAACGAGAACAACAGCACCAGCGCCGCCGCCACTAGCAATACCAACCTCGACGACATCTGGGGCACTGGTTCTCCCGCTCCCGCCGCTGCTCCCGTTCCTACCTCAACTAGTACTGTTACCGTCCCCGCTACCGCTCAACCCCCCGCTGCTGCCCAACCTCCTGCCGCTACCTCCCAAGCCTCCTCCAAGGGCGCCTTTGACGACCTAGATGACGAATTCGCCGACCTCGAAGACGCCAAGGAAGGGTCATCCGCAGATGACGTAGAGGACTTCGCCAACATTTCCCGCTCCGGGTTCGGAGATGACGGTTTCGGCAGCGGTAGCCAGTTTGGCTCTCCCCCGCCTAGCCAGCCCAAGAGTGATTTCGATTTTATCCCTTCTCACCAGGCCACTCAATCTCAGGGATCGTTTGCTGCGCCAAAGGCAGATGCCCATGACTGGGACGCCATTTTTGCGGGTTTGGATGAGGGAAGCCAGGCTCAGCAGGGTGGACAAAGTCCGTTTGAGAGCTTGGAGACGCCTAGACCGGGGTCATCCGCTAACCCACAAGCCCAGACTGGTGAGCAGAAAGAGGGTGAGAACAAGGAGCAAAAGAAGGAAGGTGGCGAGGAGAGGCCAGCGCCCGGCAGAGCGTTGACGGAGTCGGGGGAGCACGATGATCCGATTGTGAAGAATTTGACGAGTATGGGGTACTCGAGACAGGATGCGGTGAAGGCGTTGGAGAAGTATGATTATAATTTGGAGAGGGTGAGTTGTTCCTGCACTGGTCGTTTTTGCCACTACACTGGTCCCGGGTGGGATTAGGGTGCGGTCTCACCGTCCTTTTCGCCTTGAGAGGAGCTTGCAGAATGGACGGTATACTAACTGAAGTTGTTACAGGCCGCCAACTACCTTGCTAGCCAGTCTTGAGTAAGACTTTGCTAGGCTAGGAGTGAGGTGATTTAATGGTCAGATCAGTGGAAGAAGACAAAAATAATGCGAGCCACGGCGACGCCACATATCGAATGGATTAAAGACGAATCATATTGCGTGAAAGCAAGTAAGCAAGCAAGCAAGCAAGCAAGCAAGCAAGGAAAGAAGACCCTCATGTGGACGAACATGTGAACTATGGTACGGATTGTTGGTTGGTTGGTTGGTAGTTGGTTGGTTGGCAACGAGAAAAGCGTTGCGTAAGAAGTCAAGAGTCAAGTCGAGTCGTTTTGATACCTCTATCATTTTTTCTTTTTCCTTTTAACAAATATCCTGTCTGTCTGTCTTGTCAGGACGTCGAAACTATCTTTCAGTTTTCTTTTTTTGTTACTCTCGTCTAGAGACATCTATCTCAGCATGGCTAGCTGAGTGCTGCCGCAAATTTTCTCTTTTTTTATGTTATGTACCTGGTAATACGGTAGTACTGTGTTAGTTGTAGTGGTAATATCAATGAGGGGATGTAGCCGCTTCTCGAGCGGTCGTTGATGTTTGAGTCCGTTAGGAGGAGGATGTGATTCGTTCTAGGGGGTGAAGGTCACCGAGGGTCACGACAAACCGGTGTGAATGGTATGGACCGGCTCCAGCTCCGGGCAGGCTCCTGAGGTGTCATGAGTAAACAGTGTTCTGTACCGGGGAGCCAAGAGACCAAGTCTGATAGCTAAGGTACCCACGCAGTACTTAAGGTCTGTGTGTGGAAGGTAACAGTCATCAGACCACCGTGGGTAAGACAGCGTAGTCGTCAGAGGTGAAGCGCGCCACTTCTGTTCCGTAACTGCCCTCTTATCTAGAAGCAACGGTTCGTTCGAACCTGTCTTCGGGCTACTTCGGACAAACTTTTTTTTGTCAATTTATTAATAGCCCTAAGATGCATGGTTTGTGTACATGTATGTGTCTGGAGGTTTCCTGAACGCCGTGTATTGCGGTTTTATCATTATCTGGATCTTTGTTCAATCCTTGTAGAGATCCAACAAAACGAAAAGGGTATGTGATTGTGACCACCTATTGAACGCCTATACTCACTCGGGATTATTTTGCTAACAAGTATCAGTCATGTTCGCCCAGTTTCCTTCCTTCCTTTCTCCCCAAGTCCCCCTTCTCTTTCATCTTCTCACCACCTCCCTCCTACCTCCCGCTTCACCCACCCGCTTTATGTACCTCCTACCTCCTGCCTCACCACCCCTTTCACCACCTCCTCCCCCCTCCCATCCCTCCCCCTCCCCCTCCCCCAACCTCAACCGTAACACCCCCTCCATACCCCATCCCCATCCCCACCCCCTGCCCCCCACCACTGCCACCAGGGGCACTCATCTCCCCCAACACATCCCTAACAAGACAAATATCCTCCCACTCCTCCTCCGTCCAATTCTCCCTCCCCCCAACCCCCCAACTCCGCACGTTCCCCAAAATATCCGCCAACACGGCATCTACCTGTCCCCGCTTTTCGTGAACCAGGTGCTGGTCAGACTCGTGGGAGTGGCTGAGGGCCCATTGTTCTAGGCGGAGCTCGAACATGCGCCGGAGAAGTTTGGTTGTGCGGCGGATGTCGGCTGCTGTGGGGTTTTGAGGGTGTTGCTGGTTTCCATTTTGGTGTTGGGGTTGGACTTGGGACGGGGCTGGACGGCCTGGGTGGAGTTGGGCAGGGTGGAGAGAGGTGCGGTTCGCGAAGGATTGCAGGTTATGGGCGCCGGAGGAGTTGGAGTGGGAGGAGCGGGAGTGTCCGTGGGGAGGAGGGGAACCGCGTTCGGAAACGGGGTAAGGGGGTTGCACGGCGGGCATGGGTTTGTGGAGGACGTTGTGTTGCTGGGTTTGGGAGGTTTGTGGGGGGTATTGTTGGCTTGTGGTTCTGTGTCTTGACGACAGGGGGTTGCGGTGTTTTGCCTGCTCATGCTGCTGAGCTTGGGGTTCCTGATGAACAGGCTGGCCGGGGTAGCGAGGGGAGTTTGGTTGGGGTTTGCCTGCTAGATAACACGGTGGTTCGGAGTGCAGGTGCTGCTGTGACAGATGGTGGGGAGATGCCGGGCCGGGACCGGGGGAAGTAGCGGCCGAGGACATGGTGGACATGGTTGTTACGCTGCTTCTCCCGAGACTGCTGTTGCTGCTTGTGTTAGCGAAGTTGCTCAGACTCAGTCTGGAACCAAGACTGGCGCTGCGACGGTCGCGATTGCTGCCGTTTTGGGGATGGACAGCATCTTGAGGGGACAGATTGCCGTTGCCTCGATCATGATGCTGGTAGTAGGCATTCGGATCATGAGGATACTGAGGGTTCGGACCGGGTCTTGCCTGTACAGGGAGGGACATACGGTGCTGATGTCCCTGGTGGTGCTGCTGCCCCTGATGCGGCGGCGGCGCGTGATGGGTGTACCCGTTCCCGTAGTCGTTTGCTGGCAACTCGGAAATGGAACTCAAGCCTGGCGGCTGGCCATAGTTGTTGGAGGAAAAGGCGGAGGAGCCATTGAGAGTGTAGGAGTGGTAGCCTCCTTTGTTGGAGTAAATCCCGTTGGCGTTGAGATCGTTGTCGTTGAAGTTGTCGGGGGTGATGGGTTGAGGTTGAAGGTTGGCGGAGGAGGATTTGGGTTTGAGTCCGAAGACTTTGCGGAGTTTCAAGGAGCCGCCCATTGTTGCAGTTCTGGAGATAGTGTTGTTTGAGTTGTGGGTTTGGTTGGCGAGGAAGATGTGAGTGTCGCGATGGCTTCGTTCTTGGGTGTTTTCTTGATACCCCAGGTGGAGAAGCGTAAATGATCGTGGGATGTCTTCCACAAACTGTCTCTAACACACTCCTATGTGCTTCTTAAAGCTTGGGATCCCAGATTGAATCTAGAGCGAGGCGTAATGGTTGAGCTTCGTTCTGGTTTAGATGATCAGTTCAAGATCTTCAAAACGAAGAGAGTTCAGCACGCATAGCAGAGCAGATTCAACTTACACAGGGCCAGGTCCAGAAGTCCACAAGAACCCTATATCCCAAAGCCAAAAAGGAGATGAAAAAAACCAAGTTCTTCTGAAATTAAACACCCATCAAAATATCAGAGCCTTGTCATATCCAGTGCGTCCAACATGAACTCAGTCCCGGCACCCAACTTGGCGGCGGCTGGACTCGACAATAAAGCATCACAACCAGCGCTTCCCACTTCCTTTCCTGTCAATCATGGAGCAGCCACCAGCCTAGCCCCAAGCACTCACATTCCATATCGTCGCATATGTGGCTCCCGTCCATCCGACTCGGCTTCCACCACCACGACCTAGGCACACTTGTGGACCTGGGCGCTTTTGCAGACAACCATCATCAGCATCGTGACCACCACCCCATCCTGTAAGCTGTCGGCTTTACCCCGTATCCGTCCTGGCTCGGCGCACAGCCGAGTGAGTTGGCAACGCATTCCACGAAGAAAGCCTTGCCTGGCTCGCATTGCATTGGGCGAGTGTCCAGTCAAGTTCAGTCCTGGATCGGATGTGTGCTATCAATAAAGTGGTGGTGTTCAGCTTCTGGTTAAAGTCCCTTGATGTATCGACTTTTATAGACGCACTGTGCCGGCTCGGCTGTGGTCAGATAGCGAACGAATGGGGAGGAGGTGATACGGTATGGCTTGCATTGGCTCGTAGTGTAGGGTCTCATTGGGCTCGTTCGGGAGGGGAGACCTTGACCCTGAACAATAGTTTATTGGAACCGCAGTTGATTGATTGAGGGGAAGGGAAATGTGATTGTGGTGGAAGATGGGAAGGGGTGGAAGGGCTGAGGTCTTGGCTATCAACCTGGCGTCTCGCAGAGCATCCCGTAAAGGGAATGGGTGTGTAAGTGACTAAGTGGTGTTATCGGCAGGCAATTCTTCAGTTGTGTTCCTGGAAGTTTCCGGTGCTTATGAATGGGAGTATCGATGGCAGAGACGAAGAGCAAAATTAAAATGCGAACAGGAAGCTTCCTTACGGAACGGGTACCAATCATCCAGTCTAGATTTCCGAACAATGCCCTTTTGATGCAGTGGTATCATTGCAGAAATCCAAATTAAGATGTTCAGATAAACGTATCCCCTGCCCATACCACTGGTTCTCCATCGTGAACTCCAGCTCACTCCGACTTCCGTCCCTCAAATCATCAACAGTGTGCCTCATCATGCTGAGATATCAGATTCTCCTAACGGCACCTCCGCGCTCGCCAACACCTTCCCGCCACTCGTGATCTTGACCTCGCACTTCTCCGTGACGTGAATCTCCACTTTTACCCAGAACTTATAAAACTTTCCGACCTCCTTATTTGTGAACTCGCTCCTATGCGTCTCTGGGACTTTGGTCAAGTTACACTTGAGCGTGACCACTGTGTCTCGACCTATCTCACTGTCAGTGTTGGTCCTAGAAGGAGGGGCAAGATAGGGGGAAAATAGGAATAATGTGGTATAAAGCGACAACAACGCAGAACAAACCTTTGTTGATAGCAGCAAACCTGGTCGGCGGCTCATCCGCACTCGAAGCAACAAACACCACCTCTCTAAAGACCTCCGCCGGCGGCGGCGGTGGCATGCTATTAGCACCGCCCCGTTTGTCGAATCGCTGCGACATCGACCCCAGATTCTGTGGCGGAGCCCTCCCGGTCCCATTTTGCGCAGGAAAGTGAGCAGCCTTCATACTCCAATGGCAATCGTACGTCGACACCATGGGCTTCCCAGGGAACAGGGCGTCCCCCTTGTTTATAAACCACCGAATCTGATCCGTCGCCCACTTGACTCCTTCCACATCCACATCAACGTCCGACGGCCGATGGGAATTGTAAGGAGCGTATTGCGTGCGGACTTTGACGCCGTAGTGCCGTGGGCATGGACGGATCATCGGGGGCAACGAGGTATGTACCCCAAGGGATTTGATGATGGCGCCACGTGTGACGGCGGACCAGCAGTCATCGCCACGGTCGACCTGAATACCGGTGGTCATGCCCCAGGCTTTGACGCGCTCGTAGAGGTAGGGGGAGCGACCGAAGCCGCCGGAGAGGAAGATTTTGCGGATTTTGAGCTTTTGGATGATTTGGATGTGGGTGGCTGCTTGCCCGATGAGAACGAGGGTTTTGTCGACTGAATGTTTGAACATAGTTTTTAGGTCGTCACTGATGTTGTCAGTATGAGTTCCCACAGGCTGTCAAGTAATGGCAGCACCTACACGGTAATCTTGATAGCACCATTCATGATTCCCCGCTCTTCATCATCTGTCGTACCGATTCCTCGTGGCAACTGGATCGGAAACCCGAGCTTCTGATCCTTGCCATCGAACTGATGCTTGATCCCCTCAAACCTCCCATGTAGCATGCGCAGCTTTGGTTTGATAATCGAGTGTCCGCCCGTCGCTTGGTCTTGCGAATCAGTCTCTATCAGCTTCTCCCAGTCCTCCGGGCCCAGCTTTTGTTCGATGAATTGCTCAAATGCTCGGTCAATGCATGTAGCGCCGCATTTGTCGCCTATTGGGTAACCGATTTGTTCGAGCTTGAACTGCTTCTTGTCGAGGTCGAGGCTTACGACTTTGTAGGAGGCCAGGTCCTGGTTTTGTCAGATTGAGAGGATGTAAAATGATGGGGAGGAGGACGTACAACAGTACCACCACCGGCATCGACGACTATGAAGCAGTCATTCTTTCGAAAGTTTACACGGTCCTCGCGCAGAGCTTCTCGTAGGGTGTAGTGGGCGCAGGCTTCAGGTTCGGAAACGAAGGAGAAGTTGCGGATTTTGGGGAAGAGATCGGCCTTGAAGGCGGCACGGACGGCGCGGTATGTTGAGTTCAGGGCTTTGTCGGACCATTTCTGTCGGTGTCAGTCTAGAGGCTTGCAAAGGGCGACAGTTCCTTTCTTGACTTACAGCAGGATGTGTGATCACCATGTCGATAGGGATATTGTCAGCAACCCTTCTTCCAACCTGGGTACAGATCTCTTCCAGGGTCTGTTCAGCAATGTTGTCGAGATAATCCTTGACAATATCCTCCGGCTCCTTGGCTAAGTGTCGTGGAATATCATTTCTGATGACAGCATCTTCGCTCAAGTCAAGCAACCGCATGCCCCAGAGCGTCTCAGCCAATGTTTTTAGCTCAGCACTTCGATTCCTTGTCTCTTCCAGCTCCAGCTTGGTCCACTTGAGGACTCTGGAGTTGTCATCGATGTCGTACCCCCATTGCCGGCACCCCTTTGGCGACGGTGAATATGAAATCTCCGAAGGGACTTTCTCGGATTCGTGTGTTGGCCATCCTTGGAGCACCCGTATGTCATCGGCAAGCGCATCAAGGTCCTGGTCCTTTTGTCTCGAAGCGACAGAGAGGTAGGCAATTCCGCTAAAGGTCGTTCCGTAGTCGAGGGCAACGACCATGCGCGTCTCTGGTGTGGGAATATTTGCCGAGGAGAAACTGGGAAACCTAGGGGGGCTGTCGGTTCTCGACGGCGTTGCGGCCTCGTTCAAGGTATCTTGGGGATCATCGTAGGCATCCCATTCATCCACGTCGTCCTCGCTTCTTCTTGTTGTTGATATGGGCGAGACCTCTCTCTTTGGAGTACCTGGAAAAGCTGGGGAGACGGAGAGGGAGATAGGCGGGGGAGGGGGAGGACGAGTCGGTAGGGAGGACATGTTGACTTCTGATTCCTTCGGTACCGGTATGTCGCAGTAGTACACTTCGATTTCCTCGGGGTCCATAGAATTTGACCGAATGTGCAACTCGTCGAAGAGAGTGCAGCACAAATATGACCTCTTCGAGCGTTCAATTGACAATGAGCTCAAGGAAACTTCCAAGCCCAATCTTGCTCCGATATCACCATCACAATCGCAGCCTTTCCTATCGTGGGCCAGCAAGGTGTTCAGCTTCCCCTCGTGGCTGCGCGTACCGAAACCCTCCCAGTCGCGCCGCCGCCGCCGCCGCCGCCCTCCTCGTCCCCGTCGCGCTCAGCAACCATGAGCCGTCAAGTCCAGACACACTCCTTCGAGTCCCCTCCATACAGGCCGAATTGACTGCTGCGAAAGCACCGACAAGGCTGAGGTGCCATTTCCATGTGGTTGCACAAGCGCTGCATCAATCTGCACACCCAGCACATATTGGGATCGCGGGTTGGCGAGGGCTGGTCGAGAATGCCCAAGTGGCGTCGACTAGTGATTTTCTGCAGGACCCCAAACCGCCCCAGAGTCACAAGTCAGCCCATGTTGCGGGCACCAGAAAGTACCGTGAGGTCTTCAGCTGTTGCTTGGCACTGTGCTGCTCCAAAATGGATTGAATGGGCGGTTGGGGACGATGAGGTGTGGTGGTGTTTGGTTGTGGTGGTGGTGACATGGGAAGTTTTCAGCTGCGGGGTCCGAATGTTTGGAGACCACACTCCGAGAGAGACCCTGGATTTGAATGGGATTACAGATATGGCAAGCCTTCAATCACTTTGCCAGAGAGGCTGTGTGGTGTGGTGTTGCGTCTCCAACTGTTTACGCGGCGAGAGAATGGCAGGACGAGGAAAACACACGCACTCCGAGATGTCAACTATCCGAAAGCCAACCCAACACTATCAAGCTTCACATATTCCGGCAATCCCATACACTCCGTCAGACACTCCATACCTCTACCCTATGAACCATGAGTTCCAACCCCTTCTCTGCAGCGTTCAGGGGCGTCAAAAAGAAGATAGACCGTCATGGCGACGCATCTCATGATGGCAAACGTCGCAGCGACCCGCTCCTACACCTGTCCCACAAGAGACTGAGCAAAATAAGTCCCGAGGAACTAGACAGATACTCCAACGAAGAACTTGAAGCCCTCCCACCAGACCGACTTCAACTCCTCCCTGCCGAAGTCCTCTCCAAACTGAACCCCCGAGCTCTAAATCAACTACCAGGCGAAACCATCGCCAGACTGTCTCCTGCTGCACAGATCAGACTTTCTCCAAGGGCTCTGGCTAAAGTACCCATAGATCTCCTAGCTACGGTCGATTCAGATGTCCTCTTTCGCGCCTTGCCTGAGATTCATCCAGAGGACCTCCGTAGCTCCAAGTTGGAGAAAGCCATTCACCGAATCGGCCATCAGCGACTGCAACAGCTGCATCCGGACGTTATCAAGAACTTGCCGATAGCTGTACCATCCCCCGAGAGTCCGCAACTTCCAATCCAGAAGCATGACATTTCTATGCACCCGTTGAACAAGGGGTTGCCGGCTATCCCGCAGTCGACGCACGACTTTAGCAGGTCAACAGAGTATCTTGATAGTCGCCATGAGCAGCAGCCAGGAGTGGTGTCCTTAAATGCCTACAACACTGCCAATGTCGACACATCAGTCTTCTCTTCCTCAGCCGACCGGTCATACGCAAATCCGCCGTCTCCAACTTATACAGTCCCCGGGCGGAGCAGCCCAAACGCTGTCAAGTCACTTGCCACTGTGCAGACAACGGCATACCCTCCAAAAACCTCGGATCACAGGCCATCGCATGCACCGAGAAGGAACAGCAGTGTTTCAAGGGGGTCACATACCCCGGCACGTTCATCCAGCCGCGGTCCTAGACCGGAGCGACAGCGGGAGCGGGAGCGGGAATACCAAGCCTATACACCAGGTCCGGTAACATACGCAGAGCATGGTCCCATTAAGTACGCAGAGGTACCTAGGGACGTCTCTGATCCAGCTCTCTCAATAATACCGCCAAGATCGAGCTCTCGCATCGATGATCTTTCCGTTTCAGAGGTTATCAAGCGAGCAGAGACTTGGAAGGAAGAACATCGAGAGATCCCACGGAAAGAGACTCCAAGGGAATCTCGAGAGACCATCCCCAAAGAAGACTTCAGGTCCATGTCTCCTACCTCGACTTCAACCTCATCAAGTCCAGAGGTAGCATCTTTCGCCGAACGCAAGCGGGCTGATCAGGGGCACACGACATCGAGTGCAAATGATGACGCCGAATCGGACCACACAAACCAGGTAATCAAAGACCATACAATCAAGCGACTCGAACTGGAAAGAGACGACCTCAACAACAAGCTTATCAACGCCAAAGCCGAGAACATAGCACTGCTGGACCCTCTGGTCAAATACATCGCCAGGAAAAGCCCGAGCAAAATGCATACAGGCCACGCCATTGACGTGATAATCGCTTACTGCGAAGAGCTCTGCGAAGGCCATAAAAAGATTGCCAAAGCAAATAAGGACTGGGAAAATACCTACCTGAGTGAAAAGAAGCACCGCCAGGAGGTAGAGGACCAACTCGAAGATAAGTCTCGGCGGTTGCGGGCTGCTGAAGACAACCTTCTCGGTCTACAGAGCAAAGCGAACGAGCTCAGCAGTCAAGCAACGGAGTTACACACGCGACAAGCCTCCCTGGATAACGAACTCGCCCGCCTCCGACGGGACAAAACCGAACTCGAAAGACGCTGTGAGAACCAAAAGGCACATTCCGATGCCGCCATCAAGAGAATCCAGCGGGAGCACGAGGACAACGTGGCTCGGCTGAGCCAGACCGCAGCGGACCATGTCTCCCAAATGCGCTCCCAGCAGGATCACTACGAATCCAAACTCCGCGCCCAAAAAGACGACTACGCCCAAAAGATGCAAGAACAACGTGTGTACTACGAGGGCCAAGTCAACTCCCTCCACCAACAACTCGCCGACCAATCCCAGTCCCACCAGACGCAGCTAGCCCAGGCAACCAAAGACCTGCAAGACACCATCACCAACCTCCGCTCGCAGCACCAGCAGGAACTCGACCGCATGGAAACGGCCTTCAACGAACATGTCAACGCGCTTCAGAACTCGCACAACCAACAGATTGCCGCGCAGCAGAAGAAGCACGAGCAAGATATCCAGCGCTTGAACAAGAAACACGCGCGCAACGTCGTCGACCTTCGAGAAAAGGTGCAGAGTTTGGAGAACGATTTGGTAGGGAACAATGACGATTTCCGGCCCGCCACTGACGATAGTCTCAAGATCCAGTATCGCCAGTTGAAACTGTGTATTGACATGGTCACTGAGCCTATCAATTTGGGTATCAGTGGCGTACCGAGGAACTTGGGGAAGCTGGATCCAACGAGGTTCTTGGAGAGGGAGGGTAAGAATCAACTGCGGTTCCTGCTGAGGAGCGTAGTCTGGCAGAAAATCGTTGAAGGTTTCTTTTCCGAGCCGTTTGGGTTTGGGGCGTTGGGGAGGGGAGAAGGGAGGGAGGTGTTGAGGGGGGTGGTGGAGGGGTGGAGGGGGTTGTGTGGTTATGATGACGGGTCGTTGCCAAACGGAAAGACGGGTAAGTCCAGCCATATCCCCATCTCATTCTTCCTGCCGTCTCGTGAAATGGATGCCAAACTAACATCACCTCACCCAGCATCCCGATCCACGACAACAGACACCGACCTCCTAACCCCCTTCTTCCACTCGCGTGAAGCCAACAAATGGCGCTCCGCCACTTTTCAATCCATTCTCATGGCCGTTGCCCCTCCTTCATCCTCCATGTCCGGCAGCAACAAGAATTCCTCCACCAGCAAGTCCAACTCCCGAAAAGGCCAACAACCAGGGGCACCTAGCCCCAGCAGCACCCCCGGCCCCCCAGAACATCCCACTACCACACCTTACTACACCAACATCAACCAAGTCCAATCCCAAATCGTCACCCTCCTCTCTTCTATTTGCTCAGAACCCCTGTCGCCAGAGATCCAATCCAAAGTCTCCGAGCTGGCCCGCCAAGCCGGAGAATTAGCTCTCCAATTCGGCGCCCAACGGGCGCAGCTGGGGTTGGAGGTGCCGAAGAGGGGAGAGCAAGTGAAGATTGGCACGGAGTCGGGATGGGTGGATTGCGAAGACGGGGATTCTTTTGGCGGGAGAAGGGGGGTGGAGGTGGAGGTTGACTTGTGTGTGAGTCCCAAGGTTTATAGAGTGGGGGATATGGATGGGAGGAACATGGGGGATAAGAAGGGGGCAAAGGTGAAGGCGATTGTTGCTGGGGAGGTTTATCCTAGGCGGTCGTAGGGCCGATGACGAGATTGGCGTGTGCGGGATGGGGTAGAAAGAGGGGAAGAGAAGAACAGGAGATAACCTGAATTCAAGTTCGTTTGCGTCGACATTGACCGGAAGAGAGTAAACAGAAGCATAAAGCAGAATGTGAAGAAATCATGCTCCCATTACCAGTCATCGTAGCATCATTGAGCCACCGTTACCCCCAAAACACCAACCCCAACATCACAACCAAAACAAATACTTACCCCCACCTACCTACATCAACCCCCCACTCAACAACACACTCTGCCCCGTCATATACCCCGTCTTCACCAACATCTCCACCACAGTCCCCACCTCCTCCGTCGTCCCCAGCCTTCCAACGGGAATGTTCCTCACATCCCCCGGCGTCCCCTCCACAAACTTCGCATCCGGAATCATGCCCGTCTCCCCAATCATGGCCGGCGCGACATCATTAACCGTGATGCCCTGCCCCGCATGCTTCCTCGCCAGGTTCTTCATCAACCCTTGCAACCCAGCCTTGGAAGCAGCGTAATGACACCCGTTGATGCCACCACCTTGAGCGGCAATGGAAGAGACGAAGATGATGCGGCCCCAGTTGCGCTGGATCATATGCGGGAGGGCCAGTTTGCAGAGGAGGAAGGACGAGCGGAGGTTGATGTTTAGCATCTTGTCGAATTCGTCGAGGGAGATGTCCAGAATGCTGGGGATGCGTTTGCCGTAGCCGGCGTTGCTGATGAGAATGTCGGGGCCGGGTTGGCCGTGCAGGTCCTGGAGCTGGGCGAAGAGGAGTTGGATGTCTGTTGGCGAGGACAGGTCGCATCTGTGTGTCGACATCGGAAGGGGGTTGGGGTTGGCGGACGCACGTCCGAGGGAAAGGGCTGGGTCGTGGGCGGTTTGGCCGTTGGAGAAGGCTTCGTAAAGTTGTCCCTCCAGGGCATTGAGCTTCTCGGGTGAAGAAGAATAGGTGAGGGCGAGGTGGGCGCCGAGAGACCAGAGGCGACGGGCTATGGCGGCGCCGATGCTAAACGAAAGGAGTGAGTCAACCACACTGTCATCTAGGCAACAGGCTGGCCGTTGACACTTGTCTGGAGTGGTAATGCTTCCAATTTCGCCTGATGAGAAACTGAGTAAGACGGGGATGGTGTAATTTACCCTCCGGAAGCGCCTGTGATGAGGACGAGCTTGCCCTTGACTTCGTTGTCAACTTGGGCCATGGCGTGTGGTATGACTGCTGACGACTTGGCAAGAGAAATTACGGGGAGATGAGCGTGGGACAGTCGGGGCAAGAGCGAGAGACAGTCGAGTAAGACGATGAAGACAAAGATGAAGAAGAGGAGGAAGTTGTCGTCGACTTGGCAACGGGCCCCGCCTTCCTTTTATACACTTTCCGCTTGCAACATGTCCATGAGACCATGACTGGCTGCTGCCTGGTTCTCCGTCACCGGTTAAACCACGTTCTCATCGGCGCTCAAGCTCGCATCGAGCTAGATGTAACATGGCATGGGAGTAGTAGTTGTTCATGTTGGTATGCTGTGTAAGAAGAGGAAAGGAAGAGGTCGACTGCGGAGAAGAAGCCGCCAATCAGCGGGGAATAATAAATTGACCAATCACATCCGCGACCGGAATCGAATGCGGACGAAAGCCGGTGGTCCCCGCTTCCGACCCCGCCCCGTCCGTCCAACGGCCACCGTGGGCCGTCCGTGGGGGCCATATAAATTTTGGCAGGTGCTAGCGGAACTGTGTTTCCATCGGATACCGGATCGGTGATCGACAGACGGCATTGGCAGGCACGGAGCAGACTCCTGGAGCAAGACTCTATTTTATTATTCTTGGCGGGTTTTCATCTGCAGCAAGTTGTTTCACAAATCAGCTCAGAATTCCCCACGAATACCAACGGGAGATCGCGATTCTTCATTGCCCTTGCGGTTTTTGGATACTTCAAGGCTTGGCCAAAGAGGTTCTCACCAAACGGGAAACCACATTTTGGTTTGTCCACCATTTCAGTCAGACCAGTCATCCAACCACTGACACATTCCAGGCGTTCACATCTCCAGTCAGGACTTGGCCTCAGTCACTCACTCTGTCACGAAATTGTTAGAGAAATCGCCGTGAGCGCTGTGTCTGCCCGTTCTCTTATATAAGTCGAGTCTTGTTGGCAGCCCAAGGTTCCCATTTTCCTGACCAACATCACAACCCAAGAGGTCTCATCAACGCCTCTCTCTCCCGTCTCACCCAGAGAAAGCCATCCATATACTATTTCCTGTCAACACCCCAACCCCAAAAATGGGCACCCCCTTCATCGCCACCCTCGAGCCTCCCGGCCTTTCCCTTTCCCCCTGGAACGCCTCCCTCCCCCCCTCCCAGCAATCCCCCTCCACAACCAGCACCATCCCCAAAACTTTCCTGGACGCCATGTCCATCCGCGAATCGGTCTTCATCAACGAGCAACAAATCCCCGCCGAGAACGAATTCGACGCCAACGATCCTCGCTCCGTGCACTTCGTCATCTACGCCTCCATCAACCAAGTCGTCCAGCAAGAGGAGCGGGACGCTGACAGCGGAAGGGTCATGAGGCCAAGGAAGTCAGAGACAAGATCGGTGCCGATTGGGACGGTCAGGATAGTGCCGTTTCCTCACGCCCCGCATCCGGTTAAAGGGGGACGGTATCTGGCTGATGAGTTGGTGAACCTGGAGGAGCTGGATTCAGACACCAGGAAGGCGTTGGAGGTGGTGGAACGGGGTGGGAAGGATCGCCAGACGAGTTTGCACGATGGGGAGGAAGTCTACATGAAACTGGGGCGACTGGCGGTCCTCAAGGAGTTTCGCGGTCGTGGCATCGCTGGCCAGCTGATTAGGCGCGCGGTGGAGTGGATGAGACAACACCCGAGGTATTTCAGCCCGTCGGTGAAGGAGAGGGGGTTCGAAGCGCTGGGGATCGATCCGGAAAGGGACGCGAGGATGATGCCTAAGTGGCGGGGTCTGTTTTGCGTTCATGCCCAGGTCAGCGCGATCGGTGTTTGGAAGAGGGCTGGCTTTGTGGTGGATGAGGAGATGGGGAGGTGGTGGGAGGAGGGCATTGAGCATGTTGGCATGTTTTATAGGGTGGATGTGAAGGCGTAGGTGTATCTTTCGGAGTCTGGGCAGGGAATGAAGGGACATGGGGGGATATAGAACGAAGGTGTTGGTGCTGGTAGTGGATTCTGTGACAATATTTCCTTCCTATTAACGGGTGTTTGTGACATTGATAGCATAAGAAAGGTGATGGGAAGATGGGTCAAAAGGGCTAGAGAAAGCGTTTAGTCGTTGATTCACTTCATGGCAAAAAAAATAGCCTTCCTAAAACTGACACATGGGGAACTATGAGCAGCTAGAATTCGTGGCGGTCTCGTCGAGGGGAGCCAGAAGTGGCAGATGACTTAGACATGTTGTTGGAGCCCGGGTAGATTCTGCGACAATGTTTCCTTGCTGTTGGCGCTTGTGATATGTTTCATGATACGAAAAGAGGATATGGACGTCAAGTCTGAAAAAGTATAAAGGAAGGGGTTGAAACTGGCGTTCGGTCGTTCAGTCACTCATGGCCAAACGGACGTCATTCATGGAAAGAAAATGGGAATCATAATTTCACCGAATCACCGGCGCCTCGTGGTATATGCACTTTAGATCTTGTCCGCAAATCCACGTTTTCCTCTCGTTCAATGTCTGAGAGCCCTTATTGAGTGCCTGCCTGTTTTGACCTAATTGCCGTAGAAGAACCGCATCCTCCCAGACCCAGTTCCCTTTTAACGCGCAACAAATGCAGCCGTAGTAGCAGCCGAGCAAAACATGCCGAATAGAATCCGTCCAACAACCCCAAGCACCCAACAAGTTTCCCCCATACACCTGCAGCCAGCCTTGACCATTTTAACGGTTGGACTTGGCAACACGCTCGAGCTCATCCTTCTTCTTGATGGCGTAGGAGTTGGAGGAGCCCTTGGCGGCGTTGATCAGCTCCTCAGCAAGGCACTCGGCAATGGACTTGACGTTGCGGAAAGAAGCCTCGCGAGCACCGGTGGTGAGGAGGGCGATGGCCTGGTTGACACGGCGAAGGGGAGAGACATCGACGGCCTGGCGACGGACGGTACCGGCGGAACCGATACGGGTGGAGTCTTCGCGGGGACCGCAGTTGACGATGGCATCGACGGCGATCTGGATGGGGTTCTGGTCGGTCATGAGGTGGATCTAGATATCGTGTGTAAGTGTCTGGTCTGGCTTATCGCGTATCGCCCAAGTTATTTCGGCGGGAGTCTTACGATCTCAAAGGCGTGAGCGACAATGCGGACAGCCATGAGCTTCTTGCCGTTGTTGCGACCGTGCATCATGAGGGAGTTGGTGAGACGCTCAATGATGGGGCAGTTGGCCTTGCGGAAACGCTTGACGGCATAGCGACCAGCGGAGTGGGGGAGGTAGACGGGAGAACGGATCTGGATGTAGTCGCTGTGTAGAGGTTCGTCGTTAGCCCTCCGTTCGCGTGTGTGCCTTGTATCATCTTTGCGATCAAGATGGATGTTTGCCCAAGTCCCCCCAAGTCCTCCGAGCGAATTGGCGATTGATCATAACTCCCGAATTCCAACATTTTCCCAACTCTTTCTTTTCCTTCTCTTTCTCGCGTACATGTTCGTCGTATCGCATTTTCGTAGCAATCTCAGGGGGCGTGCTCTTGGTGTTTTTGTGTGTGTATGCATCATCGGACGGGTTGCGCTTACGTCAAAGAGATATCCCTGATCTCGACATCCTCGTAGCTCCAGCGGTCTGAAGTCGCAAAGTTAGCATGACGACGCCAATGTGCACTTTGCGAAGGACCGTAGAAAACATACTGAACAGCTTCACACTGCCAACCTCAGCGAGGACCTCCTTGGGGAGGACCTCATACTGGGAAACGGCCGCGACGTCAACTTCTCCCTCAGACATTTTGATTGCTGTTCGGTGGCCGGACTGCAAAAGGGGACCCTCGTGGTAATTGGTGGTGAAGTTGGCCGTGAGTTCGGACAGGATAACGTCGAAAGGGTGGTCGTTCGGCGAGCGGAGAGTGACGGGTCGTCGTGGGAATTTTTTGGTGGCCCCGCCTCAGGTGGTCAAGCCCCAATCTGCCGCTACGAAGCCCCAAAAGACCCAGTTGTGCCCCCAGTTGTGCGGCCCGTGCACCGCCACTCTTGTTGCCGCATTGGGGGAGCAAATTGGTTAGGGCTCAGTTGACCTAAGCTTGGCCTGGCGCGCACCCGCAGTCACTGGCTGGAGTGTGTGTGCGTGCGCAGAGACCAGCCCAGCACCCGAGCCACACTGCCTGCGTGCCGACCAGAAAAATCTCCCCGCCTTTTCGTTGCGCAGAGGAAAAGACCTTGAAGCCAGGACTGTCTCTCCCTCTCCCCTTCATCACCAAACCACCAGAACTCATCATTCAAAATGGCTCCCGCCGCGTCTGGTGCTAAGAAGCAGAAGAAGAAGTGGTCCAAGGGCAAGGGTAAGGAGAATCTCTGTCCATTTTTCGGCGTCGTCATTTTCGGCAGATGATGATGGCTTCGCGACTGTCGCCGTCGTAGTCATTGTCGCTGCCGTGATGGCGGCCCCGACAACAAAAAAGTCTTGGTCAAATTCACTGACACACACCAACAGTCAAGGACAAGGCCCAGCACGCCGTCATCCTTGACAAGTCCACTTCCGACAAGCTTTACAAGGACGTCCAGTCCTACCGCCTTGTCACCGTCGCCACCCTCGTCGACCGTCTCAAGATCAACGGCTCGCTTGCCCGCAGGTGCCTTAAGGACCTCGAGGAGAAGGGTCAGATCAAGCAGGTTGTTGGACACAGCAAGATGAAGATCTACAGTACGTCTCTCCCGCCCGGTTGAACCGACCGACGACCTTGGATTTCGACGAGACACATCCGCGAACGATTTGGCTAACATGCGACTTCACAGCCCGTGCCATTGGCGCTGACGAGTAAATGTCCAAACACCCGGCGGTTTTCTTGACATGACGGACCGGCAGACTTGAAAAGGTGGTTCGTCAGCGACAAGAAGGGGTTTGACTTTTTTGATCGGGCTACGTCTCTGGTGGGAATGGTCAATCTTTGCATGCACAATGCACACGGTGTAGCATTTTAGTGGGAGGGGAATCGGGAAGTGCTCCTCAGATTCTTTACACAATCACACTGGGATTTTGCATCGATCGGAAGATACGAACGGAACGACCAATATCACGGCAAACGAACGGGGAAGACTCGGCTCCTATCTGCCTGGAAAAGAGTTGGACCCGAGTGCGATGCTTACGTGCAAGCCGTGTGTGTGTGCGCGCCTAGTCCGATGGGAATAGCTTGTCACGAGCAGTTCTCTATGATACCCCAATCCAAGGAGGAGGACAGAAGGACTAGAGGTGGTAGAATAGGAAACTAATTTACTGCCTCAAAGCAACATCCGAGTTCACATGATGCCAGTGACGTATGTGTGTATGATGTATGGAACTATGGATGTCTGGATGGGATTCTCCACGACCACTAGTCCAGCCCTAGGATGACCATGAATGCCCGCGGCTGGCCGTTGAGGTATTCGGTCACAATAATCAAAGTGGACTGGAATGACCCGGGAGCTAAAGACATTTCTTATCGAGTGCTTCTTATCAGCCAGACTCCGTCGAAGACATCTCGGATAGAAAAAGGCCGAACTTCAGGAGCTCCCGTCCTTCCACTCCATGCAGGGTCAGCTCCAGTCACGTCCTTCCTCACACAACGAAGGCTCCCATACCCGAACTTGGGTCCAATGCCGCTGCACAATCCTGTTCACTTCCTTCTTATCCTTTATTGCCTCCTTGAAATGTGATATTTCTCCTGCCGACCGGGACACACTGCCTTATATGAGATCTACATCCTGAGTGACGATGTCCGGAGCGGGAGTTCTCCTATGGACAACGTCTGTGGTGATCAAAACTCAACCTTCCCCACCTTTCCGGTCTCCCTTACCTTTGGCATATCTTTATAATGATTCGCGACGCATGGACAAAGTTCAAGGCATCCGAATTCCAGCATCACACCAATTTCACTGTCTTCCGTGGTCTCATGCCTGGCAACAAGCATAGGGGTCTATGAGCGATGGTTCTAACATCGAAAAAGAGTCATTGCAAACTCGTCATTCAGCTTCCTCTGTTGTTCGTGGTGCCTTTGTTTCTTCGCTTGATACAATGGGTTTGGAAGACTATCTTCGATTTTAGGTCCATAACCGCGTGGTACTTTTGTAGACTTACATCTGCTCTTCCAGCTCGTAGGTCGACTCCCGCGCCAGATTGTGTGAGATGAGACCGATGAATATCATGACTTCTTATGCATTCTATGAAAAGCTGAGCACTTTGAGTAAAGGGCATCACTCGAGCCAATGGGTTCACTCGTTACAGCCAAGGTTGACGCCATGGCCATTAAACATGTGAAAGACGGCAGACCGGTTACACGCAAGCATACTTCGTTGTTGGCCATCCTTATCACTTTCATGTTCTATAGCGGCAAAGGGAGCCTCAGATATTGTCCACAGACTTGTAACCACCTCATCCTGCGATGTATTTCTGCTGGTTTTGTTCATAGAGAATATTGAGAGCACGTGAAAGCCCGCTACGGTTGAGGTTATCTCCAAGTCCGGTCCAGCGACCCGAACCTTGTCGCCTTGGCATGAACGGACCCCCTCCGGCCGGCACCTTCATGGATTGTGGACTTCATTGGACATTGGAGCCAATGGCACAGATAGGCCATGTTGCCGCCACTGTCTTCCTCTTCACTCTTCGTATTCAGTGATATTCAACTACATATCGGACTCTCCGTCAAGACCGTGTCGCCTGGGCCCAGAGAGCTGTTGGAGCTTTGCCCATTGACGGGCTCTCATTGACCGAAGCTGTTGCCCCGAATTGCCGCCCGTTGCCGTCGTCGTTTGCCACATGCCCGCCTAGAGCCTGCTGGCGATAAGCCTAGTGGTTGCTGCTAGCGACGCCATTCGGGCGGCTCAGCGGTTCTAGATGTGAACAGGAGGGGGGGTGCACAATTTGTGCTGAAAAAAGAGTTAAGGCCGGGGCCCTGCAGCATGACGTTGCAATTCCACTGAACCTGGGACAACAACAGCGGAAAGGGAATTTGAACTCGTGAGAGAGCCTGGAGAGGTAGGATTCCCTTGCGATCCCTGATGGTGACACTTTCGGAAGTTGAGATCACCGAGTATGGATATTTTCCGTCCCGTTTGCATGACAGCCGAATCTCTGCCCGTGGGGACGGGAGTTCTGGGTTCAAGTTCGTAGCAGACGGCGGCTCCAGCTGTCTCGTGCCAAGGAATCTGACTCGGGTCTTGGCCAACGCAAAGCGTGAAGGGTGTTTGTTGGAGGGGGACGAGACTGGGGAGCGAGGGTGGGGGACGGGGAGGGGGGTTCGAAGACGGAAGGCTCCTTTCGAAACGTGGGAATCCCAAGACAGTGGATGACAGCGAGGGGGCCTCAGTTTACCGTCTTACCGATGTCGATTTGAGACGACGTAGCCGAGGGCATCAAAAGTTCAAAGGCAATGAACGGTGAGAACGAAGAGGCGGTCGGCTGCCAACTATATGTAAATAACCAGTTTCACGATGGCGGCTGGCGTCTCGCTGCTGGACTTCGTGGCACCTCAAAACACACACGACCTCCCCGTTACTGAGGGATAATTGATACGTGTAATTATAGCCAACGAACAAGTTGGGCTCTGATGCGTCCAATTGGGTGACGATGATTTGGTTCTTGTTACAAGACTGACTGGAGCCTTTCGGGCTTTACCGGCCGGCAGTGCAGGAAACCTGACTGTCACCGCGGCACAGGCAGGAGTGACATGAGCTGTCAAGGGCTGCCAGCAGCTGCAAGGTTGCCCAATCTGGTAAAGGTGCAAGTGATGGCTCGTGCACGGTGCTTGGGCAGCCCAGCCAGGGGACCGGGAAGATTCGGTCACGGTGGGCTAGTAGCGGCTGGCTGGCGCCCACACAAAGTAAAAACTGGGCCTGCTTCCTTGTCTCCGCTGCGAAATTTTTCGTCGGCCCCCCTTTGGAGCCCCAGACCCCCAGTCGGCCGCAGAATATATTCTCGCGACTTCTTCCTCTTCCCTCGTAGCAGAGCTTGGTCTTTTCTCTCCATCTCCACTCCTCTCTTTTGACAGCAAGGAAAGGAATATCACAATGGCGGAGCAACAGAAGGTTTTGGGCATGCCGGTATGTATTCTCCCACTCCATCGCCCAGCACGTCGATGTCGTCGTCGTCGTCGTCGTTGTCGTCATTTCCCTGGTCGGGCAGTCGAAGCAATCCAACACCGCGACCTCGGCCAGCCGTTACAAGTCATCGCGCGATAGCAATCAACAACAACCATTAGGTCCTCCGATTCAATCAGTCGGTCGACAATGATGGTGATCGCTCCTGCGCTTGATCTGTCGCAGCTAGGTCATTGCGTTTGCATCTCGACCACCACCAGGGAATGCGGGGACACGACCCGACATCTGTTTGCTTATCGCGACATGACAACATGCTAACACTTCCCCCCCTTCTACAGCCCTTCGTGGCGGACTTCTTGATGGGTGGTGTCTCTGCCGCCGTCTCGAAGACTGCTGCCGCTCCCATTGAGCGTATCAAGCTCCTCGTCCAGAACCAGGTATGTTCCAATAATTACCTCATTCTCTCATTGCCGACTGGAGAAGGAAATATCCTTGGGCGCTGTGATCCGCGCGTGCGGTAGCAGTCTCCCCAAGTTTATCTGGGCTGTCACGTGCCACCCCTCCACCGTCAGCGATGGGAGAACGAGTACCTCTTCCACATTTACGATACGGTATACTAACAACCCCCTAGGATGAGATGATCCGCGCCGGCCGTCTCGACCGCCGCTACAACGGTATTATCGACTGCTTCAAGCGCACCACCGCCGATGAGGGTGTGATGGCCCTGTGGCGTGGCAACACCGCCAACGTCATCCGTTACTTCCCTACCCAGGCCCTGAACTTCGCTTTCCGTGACAAGTTCAAGCAGATGTTCGGCTTCAAGAAGGACAAGGACGGCTACTGGAAGTGGATGGCCGGTAACCTTGCCTCCGGTGGTGCCGCTGGTGCCACTTCCCTCCTCTTCGTCTACTCCCTCGATTACGCCCGTACCCGTCTCGCCAACGATGCCAAGTCCGCCAAGAAGGGTGGTGAGCGTCAGTTCAACGGTCTCGTCGATGTCTACCGCAAGACCATCGCTTCCGATGGTATTGCCGGTCTCTACCGTGGTTTCGGTCCCTCCGTCGCTGGTATCGTCGTCTACCGTGGTCTCTACTTCGGTCTCTACGACTCCATCAAGCCCGTCCTCCTCGTCGGCGACCTCAAGAACAACTTCCTTGCCTCTTTCGCTCTCGGCTGGTGCGTCACCACCGCCGCTGGTATCGCCTCTTACCCTCTTGACACCATCCGTCGTCGCATGATGATGACCTCCGGTGAGGCCGTCAAGTACAAGTCTTCCTTCGATGCCGCTTCCCAGATCATCGCCAAGGAGGGTGTCAAGTCTCTCTTCAAGGGTGCTGGTGCCAACATTCTCCGTGGTGTCGCCGGTGCTGGTGTCCTTTCCATCTACGATCAGCTCCAGGTCCTCCTCTTCGGCAAGGCCTTCAAGGGTGGTTCCGGTTAAATTTCCCAACCTCAATGTATTAAACTTTGAAGTTGAGGAGATGACCCTTTTTGGGGATGGAGATCAGACCGTTTCTCTTCGGGATCTATCTCTGACAGAGGGTTTCGAAAAGGTTGCGATGATGGACTCAAGCGTTGAGCCATTGTCCGGTTGAGGAGGAGGTTTCGCGGGCTATATACCAATTCCCCGCTGTAATACAAGATCCTTAGCTGTTCCCCCATGTGTATTCTCCTTTGCCTTTGGCAACATCATCTTTCCGCCGTTTCCTTTGCATGCGTCTCTTAGATCCCCTTTGACGATAGGTAGTTTGGCGAATTCATGGGTTTCCTTTCCGAACCGCGTTTATCAAACAAGTGATTGTGCATTGCCTTCGAATACGTGAAATGCATGCGGACATATGAACATCTGAACATGTAGATTTTGGTCTGGGGTCTCTGGCTCTGACGGACCAGTTACGTAACTACGATTTGGGGTATCTTTGTCGCGTCGCGTCTCCAAGGGATTGAACTTCCACCACCATACATCTTCGGAACGCACCTCTTGACTTGCGAGAGCTTTGCGCGCCCAGCTTCTACGACTGCCCTTATAACGACTTACGCCGTATCCAATTCCTGAACTTGGCGCCTTTCCCTTCTCCTCTACCCGGCATCAGGTATCAGCGACAGATCAGTCAAAATGCCTCCCAAATCTACCTCCGCGGCCTCCAGCAGCCATCGCGGTAAGCATTCCATTTCTCGCAGTCGCATTTGGTTCAATTTTCGCTTTGAAAATCCAACCGAAAGCTAACATGGCCTTCACAGCTCCCACCGGCGCGAAACGTGGCTCTACCTCAGCAGACCCCTCCTCCTCGAAGCGACGCCGCGAAACAACGGACACAATCGAGCTCGCCTCTGACCAAGACGACAAAGACCTCGAGATGTTCGATCACAGCCGAATCAACAATGACGTTACCATGCTCGGCTCAGACGAGGAAGAAGAGCAACCAGACACGGACACGAATCGGTTCCGACGACGACAGATGCAGCGCAACAACCGAAACGACTCGGAAGACGCTGACGACTCAGATCGGTACCAACCACAGCAAGCCGATTCAGACGAGGAAGAGGCAGAGCAACAAGACCAAGCAGAGGACTCGGACGAAGAGGAACGGCCCACGATCCCCTCAGAGCTGCTGACGAGGTTATTGTACGAGTTCTTCGAGAGCGACAAGACAAAGATAACGAAAGACGCGAACGAGGCGGTGGCGCGGTATGTGGATATCTTTGTTAGGGAGGCGATTGCGAGGAGTGTGGTGGAGAGGGAGGGAGGGAATGGGACATCTTCGGGAGGGGGAGGGTTTTTGGAGGTGGAGGATTTGGAGAAGATTGCGCCTCAGTTGTTGTTGGATCTCTGAGGGAGCTACGGTTGGGTATGTTGGAGTTGCGGAGGGGCCAATTAAGGGACTGTGGACGACGAGAAAAGGTCACTCGTCCAAACGGGATGGGGGCCAGCTGGGAGGAGGGGATCCCAAGGGAGTGGTGCGCTTCAAGAGTCCAGGGCATAACATTCTTCTCAACTTCGAACTTTGCTTTGTTCCTCCGGCAACTGGCAACTTCGCGATAGAGTACTTTGAACGGCCTTACCAGGTGGAATCCAAGGACAAGGTCGTAAAGGAAGCTTTAGGGATCACACCGTTACGTGATGTCTTACGCTGTACGTGGTGGAGGGAAGCCAGTAGCACAAGCATATGGATTGTCAAGAGAAGGCGGGGCTTGTACAATGAGCTGCAAAATTCAAGCTCGAAGAAGTTCAAGGCCACATGTCAATCTAGATGGGACCTGGGATGGTTGAACGGAAGAAGTCGAAGCAATGTTCAGTACAGGTAGGTAACTCCACAAAGTTATCCAGTGGACAACTCTTGATGGCTTCTGGACATGGCTAATGTGGGCAGAAGCTCAAGTAAACGTGGGCTGGTCTTCAAAATCTCAACTGCTCTAATCATATCCATCTTCTTCATCGGTGTTTCCAGCTAGTGAGTTTACCATTTTCCCGTTTCGCAGATGAGAGAGTCTAGACCGTCAACAGCCCGGTCGCGTTCAAAAGACGAAGCTAACCCCGAAGACATCTCGATTTGACAAGAGTTCAGGCCCCGTCATAGCTCCGATATCGCGACTAATGAGAATTCGTCCCAACACCCAACTTGGCACTTTGACGCTTCCGACATCGCCGCTCGGGACGATGAGATTCAGCAAGGGAAGGTCTGGAAAGCTAACCGAGTCGTGGTTACTGAAACCGGATCCGTGTATCAGATGCGTCGCAGATCTCATTGGTGATGGTCGGGTCCCGGCTGTGCTCTGACCCCTGGTCACAGACGGCCCCTGGCGCTTAGTAGCAGGGATCCGAACCTTAATTTCGGCTTTGCTCTTTCTCTTTACTTGGCTTTCAGATTTCGGTATCGAGAAGACGAGTAATGGATATGGGGATAATGAGCTTTGGCTTGATGGAGTGATTCATACGGGTGGGTAGGTGGCAAAGTGTCGCAGAGATATCAAGATCACAAACTTCAACTGAACCCAATCCAGCAATACGATCTTCGCAAAGCAGACAGACAGTGACATTTTCCCTTCATTCACTCCCCAGCTATTCCACTTCCCTTCGTTATCATGGAGGCATTCAGACGCATTCTTTACAAGACCCAATTCACTTATCATTCTATTCTCTACAGATGCCGGTACGAGCTGTACCACCGTACACGCTTTACAAGGTTGGGTAGAAATCCAACCTATCTCAAATTCGCTACAGCCATCGTTTTCGTTTCGACTTCTGGGGCTATACCGAGGTGCTTCGATTGAAAGAGTAATGAAACGAAGTCCTGAGGAGGACAAGCTAGCTTTTCAAAGAGCAATACTCTTTTTGCTATAGCCAAAAGTTGGCGTTTTTGGTTGTAAGTGTACCCCCAGCTGATATGCCCCGTCCCTGCCCCGGAAACTCCAAACACCGTGATGTTTCAATACCACACTCCGTCTTGGCTACTACGGAGCCCTACTACGGATCCCCTACCCCAGAACTGCAACTCCTTTTTTCGATGAAACCTGACATGTTGCTAACCATGGCAGGGACTGGACGTCTCTAGGTCCAGTTGACATCCGAGCGGTTTTTTAAATCTCTGGCCTGGGCGGTTGACTTATATCCTCACGATACCCTCCCCATCTGTTTCCCGGACTTCTCTTTTCGTCATCCTCTTCCACATCCACCATCACAACCCACAACCCGGGGTCGTTTCTTTCTCTTCGTCTTTTTTTCTCTTCTCTTTCTCCGCCGTCGTCCGGCCTATACCTTTCGAAACGGCTAGGCTGGTCCTGCTCACCATTTTGGTTTTCGACAATAATACAGCGCTAGTCGCTTTCATCACCTTCACTCTCTCACGACCACGCACTCCCTCAACTCTCCCTCTCACTTAACCCGACGACGACAACAAACCGCTAGACGGACGACGGTCTTTCAAGTTCCCATTTACCAGATCCTCAAACACACACTCACACTCAACACAAACCAACAAAAATGCATTACACCAACCTCCTCCTCGCCGGGCTCGCCACCCTCTCAACAACCGTGACAGTCGCCGCCCAAAAAACCCACGTCGTCTCCGTCGGCTACAATGGCACCCTCGTCTTCTCCCCCTCCAAAATCTCCGCCCAACCCGGCGAAGCCATCCAGTTCCAATTTGTAGCCGGTAACCACACCGTCACGCAATCGACCTTTGACGCTCCCTGCCAGCCTATCGGCATGCACAGCAATGTAACGGGGATACACTCGGGGTTCATGCCTGCCGCTGCCGCAGCAAAAGACAAGAATGGTACCTCCTCTAACGTGCCGGTGTACACGGTGATTGTGAAGAACAAGAACCCGATGTGGTTGTACTGTGCGCAGGGGAAGCATTGTCAGAATGGGATGGTGATGGTTGTTAATGAGAAGTGAGTATCCCTGTTTGACTTGCGTGTGTGGATATGAAAAAGACTAACAGGGGAATGAACCTAATTAGCACATCCGCCAACGCTACCAAGTCACTACAGAACTACAAGGCCCTCGCGGCCAAGGCCACTACTGCCGTCCCAGGCGCTGGCGCCGGTAACGGTACTGGCAGCGGTTCTGGCTCTGGCTCTGGCTCAGGCTCTGATTCTGGTTCTGGCTCCGGTTCCGGATCCGGTTCCGGCAGTGACTCCGGCTCGGGCTCGGGCACTGGCTCCGGTTCCGGATCCGGTTCCGGCAGTGACTCCGGCTCTGGTTCTGGTTCTGGCTCTGGTTCCGAATCCGGTTCCGGCAGTGACTCCGGCTCGGGCTCGGGCACTGGCTCCGACTCTGGTTCTGGTTCTGGCTCTGGTTCTACCAATGGCAGCACCACTACCGACCCAACCACTGGAACCACCCCGTCCAACTCGACTATCCCCAGCGGTTCTTCCACCGCTGCGCCGCAAACTGCTGGTGCGGGTATGCTCTCTGCTGCTGGAGCTACGAGCATGTTTGCGCTTGTGGCTGGTGGTGCTGTTGCTTTCTTGTCCCTCTGATTCACCAAAGTGGAGCAAGATGGAGAAGCGGAATGGTCGATTAATTACCCCGAGTTGGAGTGTACGATGTTAAAGAAGTGTCATTTTCTTCGGTGTCGGCGTGCTGGCTTCCTGTCTCCTTGTCAGCGACGTTGTTTTTTTGGTTTAGAGCCGGGCACTAGATTGCTGCGAGCGCGGCTTGGTTGGTTAGGTAGATATTGCATTAAATTGAGGTGTCATGATCTCTGGTATTCAACGCTGCTCGATGTTCAAACTGTTCAAACTGTACTGTGATTCATACTTGATAACATAACCAAACCCGCCGTTGTCAAGAGAGATAATCAACACTGCCGCTAGGTCCTTTTGGATAGGTAACCACTTTTGTCCTGTTTTCCATACCATTACCATAAAGAGACATTGATGTTCTTCGCACTCACCAAGCCAATAAACAAAAATTACTCCCACGAATCGATCACCACCAGTCCCAGACCAGGTCCCAAACCGCTCTATACGGGAAAATAACCATCCCCTCCCCTATCAACCTCCTTATCCTCTCCGCATTCCACGAAAGATTCCACCTCAAAAACCTCCCCCTCTTCTCCTCAGGAGTCGTCTTCTAGTGCTCCTTCTTTCCCTCCTCTGGCGGTGACCTAGGCGTCCTCCCCCTCCCCGCCGCCTCACACAACTTCGGCACCGGCTCCTTCTTCAGCCAGTCTTTGTCCCTCTTCACATACCCCACAAATCTATATTTCTTGCTCTTCGCGAAGAAGTTAACCCAGTGCTTCAGGCCATCGTTGACCTTTTTAATGGCTTCCTCCATTTCTTTCCTCTTCAGCTGCTTTAGTTCTTCTGGGGTCCAGGACTTGTTGTCCACGGCAGGGTCATCGAGAGGGAGGAACATTTCCTCGACACCGCGCATGTCGGGGGTGCGGTCTTCGGCGAAGCAGCCGGTGACGTAAGCGCGCGAAGCGTCAACGCCGGCAAAGACGTGGTAGGAACCGCCCGGGCCGTAAGTGCGTCGGTTGGCGGAGACGTCGTAGATGGTGTGGTTGATTGCGAGGTAGATGGGTTTGGAAGGGTCAGTGCCATCGAAGGCGGCGAGTTCGGTGGGGGTGAGGTAGATGGGGCCGCGCTTCATTACCGACTTTATTAGCTGGTACTGGACCAGAGGCCGGAGAGGGGAAGGATAAAGGACCTACCAATTGAGACTTCCACCATTCTAGCTGGAGGTAGTTGGGTGGGTGAGACATGCCCCAGAAGAAGGTCTCGCCATTGGAGATGAGGTAGCTTAGACCGCAAGAGGCCAGGAAGAGGAAGGAAATGACACGGAGGATGTCGAGGAGCCAGGGGTTGGATTCATCTTCGTCTTCGATTCGGCGTTTGGGGGCCTTCTTCTTTTTCTTGCCGCCATTTTGGGAATCGGAGTGGGGAGGGAAGCCGGGGCGGATGATTTCTTCAACCTCGGAGTCTTCTGATGCTGAGGATCTTGTATCTTGACCGGGCTCGTTGGTGGGAGCTGTCTTGGGTTCGGGCTTGCGCCGGCGGACGGTGTCGGTGTCGGCCATGTTGACGGTGTTATGGCTAGTGATATGTAAACATCCAAGTAGAAAGACCAAGAGAAACAGCAATGGAATGGAACTGGTGATGAATGAACAGATGTCTTGACCGGTTAAGTCGCATGGATGCGAGGCTGAGAGGATGGAAGGGTGGGAAGGAAGCTTCCGTTTCCCTTTCCAAGCTTCGGGCTAAAGTCCCCTGTTTCCGATGGATATGTCATCTCGGTCGCCAATTGGGCAAAATGGGATGCAGAAAGGATGCAAAATGAAGGCTGGCCAATAGATCCAAAACAGGCGGGGTTCCACGTGTTTACTGCATCCGCCAAGGTAGCGCGTCACCCAGGCAACACGGCGCACCTTTGAGCCAAAGCGCAGCTATTGACACTGTACATGTAAACAGACGGTAAAATACACGGTCGCAAAGTTTCTAATTTGCCCAAGGTCGTAAAACCTGACTGAACAAGCACAAGGAGGGGCGGGCGCGAATTGGAATGATTGATTACTTCATCGACGCCATCTGTTGTTTGTCGCACAACCTCTTCTGTTTACAGCTTCATTACATCAGAGTGTAGTGCATCTCGAGTCATTTTATCTTTGTGAGGAGTAAACATACTCGATGTGCCGATAGCACTGTGTCCTTGTGCTGTTGACAGAAAAACAAACCCACCGAGACCCGAAAAGTAAAGCTGGGGAAAACCGACAAGGGCAAGACAACGAGGCACGACACCACTGGCCGCCTGACGCAAGCCTGGCTCAACCTAAACTCTTTCCACAAACATCCACTACTGCAAGGCGGAAACCAAGATCAACAATCCCCGATCCGCATTTGACCCTTTCGATGGTCCAAAGTCGAATGACGCAGTGGTAGAGACCCCGAGATACCCCCCGCGACAGTTGCACCGTCGAACGCGTCTTTCCAACCAACATTTGTCAACATCAACATCGTCGACATCGAGCTACTACCACACATCATCCTGTCGCCCATCGCATCCATTACATCGCATTTATCCCATCGATTGCACACAAACCCACCAACCATGGAAGCGTCGTCGGGTCTTCCGGACTCGCCGACCAAGCCCCCTGTCATAGGAGGCGGCGACGATCACAGCGTCAACCTCCTCACCATCACCCCTCCCGATCCCCTACAACCCATCTCCCACAATCAACAGCGCGAAGGTCCCTCCTTACTCTCACCCAAAGACGGTCGCGACAAATCGGTTGCCGAAAAGGTCAGCCAATTCAACTCGATGGCCCTCCATGCCAAACAACAGGAGCGCAAAACAACAGATGCCGCTCTCCAGCGCGCCGTGCTCGGGCGCGAGGAAGCAGAGGCTGAAGTGCGACGACTGCGTGAGGAGGTTAAGGTGCTGAGGCAGCAGGTTGAGGAGGGGAAGGAGAGGGAGAAAAAGGTTTCTCACAGACTGGAAGTTGTTATGGTAAGTCTGCCCCCTCGCCCACCATACCTCTTTAGCAGGAACTAACTGCTCTCAACGCCAGGAGGACTACGGTCGCGCCAAAGAATCCCTCGCCCACACGCAAGCCATCTGGGAGAAAGAGATCCGCAAAGCGCGCAAGGAGACCTTCAAAGCGCAGTCCGACATCGTCGAATTGCAAAAACAGCTCAAATCCACTCGCACCGCTTTGAAAACCGCCGAAGCGGAACTGTACACCAGCCGAGCCGCGCAAAAGGCTGCCGAAGAAGAGCTTGAGCAACAAAAGGGCCGAACACAGGCGCGCGAACAGGAAGCCCTCGAAGCGAGAAATGTTTTGGCCGGACTCCAAGAACAACTCAACAAAGCGCTGGAACACATCAATACTCTAGAGATGGAAAGGGACGCATTCAAGGCGCTAGCTAAGAGCGAGGAGCTGGCAAGAATTGCGGCTGAGGGAAAGATACCACCACTACCGGAGTCGAAAGATGTCGAAATGGGCGGCATGGAACCACTAGAACCAGAAGACGACTTCGCCGCTCTCAAGTCTTATATCCACCACACCGCCGACCTCAAGCATTCCGCGACAAGCGAATCCGAAATCGAAGAATACAAAGAACTCTGGCAGTGGGAGAAACAACGAGCCGATCGTGCTTTGGAGCTAATCGCCTTCATGGAAGTCGAATGCAACCTCAAAATGTGCGCCGGCGCCAGGGCGGCTACCAAGAGGCCGAGTATCGGGGGCATGGACGGTGCGAAAAGGAAGTGGTCGGAAATCAGCCCACTCAAAGTCACGGACGCGGGCGATTTGGTGATTCTTAGGGATGCTTCACCATCGCCTTGCGCGGACAGGGTCTCGCCTCCGTCGGCTAAGAGGACGAAGACTGAGCAGCTTAGGAGCGAGAGTGCGAAGAAGTCGGGGCAGAAAAGCAAGGTCTTTTTACCAGAGCAGGGGATCTTCAGGACCGTATCACAGGAGGAGTTGGATAAGCTACAAGTACCCGCCGTGCCCGTCAACGGCGCGAAAGAGCGCGAAAACCTGTACAAACGACAACGACACCAGCGGACAACCGATCAGTCCTCACGCATGGCGGATTCCCGAATGGGCGAGTCACAAGCTTGGTCGGAGATGCAGGATAGTATCATGTCGAGACATCGAAGGACGCCGGATAGTGACGGTGTGCCGGACTATGTGCTGGACTCGGAGAGGGCGTCGTTGCAGAGTTTATTGACGGCGCCGCACAAGCGGTATGCGGAGTCAATTAGCAGCGATGTGATGGGGAACATTCCTACGATACCAGCCTCTTCGGTCATCAGCTCGGTCATGTCTGGATCGGTACAAACCATTACTACGTCGACCGCTACGGCTACCACCAGCATCCAACAAAGCCATCTCAACTGGGAAGAGCCCAAGCTTGATACCAGCAGTCAACCACAAAAAGAAAACGTACCACCCCCTCAACCGAAGGAGAACGAGGGAGCAGAAGGGGATAGGACTAACTCCCGCACCAGCCACGATAACACGAAGTCACAACAGTCAATCCGCAAGGTGGCTCCCTCGCCACAACCACCCACCCACACTCCGGGGCCCGCCTCACGACATGTCGACCACCTGTCCGAGTCCAAGCTAGGCTATTCGCCCTCCAGCCTAGCGCACGCATCGATGTTTGGATCTACCATGAACTCAAGCACCATCACGACCAAGGTTCCTCTCAAGGAAGCGTCCACCAACGCAGACCTGGGCAGGATGTTCAGAACCCCTTCCAAGGGAAGCGTCGCTAGCGCCACCAGTGAGAACGCAATGGACATCGACGGCGACATCAACGTCACCAAATCTCGGTCCGAATCTCGGGGAGAACTCCCGGTATCAAGAGAAGAAGCCCTAGCCATGATCCGCGAGCGCCGCGAACGCGGCCGGAGTCGGGAAATCAAATCCCGACCTCAATCCCCCGAGAAGCGACCCCTCTCACCAGCAAAACGTCCCGCCTCACCCGAAAAACAGCGGCCAGCCAGCCCCGACAAGAGGGACAGGGGCCGGGACCCCACTCCCAAGAAACGGGATGCCTCGCCGAACAAGTCAGGGCACGCTCCATCGCCGAACAAGAGACCCGAGTCATCCCCAAGCAAGCGTGCGCCCTCCCCGAACAAGCAGAGGAACGCTTCACCTACCAGACGACCATTATCGCCGAGCAAGCGCACACAGTCGCCGAGCAAGGCGAGGGTCGTTAGCAATGACTTAAGCTATGCCAGTGCGTTTAAGAAGAGCACCGACGTGATGACGCCTGGCGAAGGGACTAGGAGCTTTAGTGCGCCTACGGCGGCTACGGAGGCGAGGGCGGCGGGGAAGGAGAATCAGAGAGGTTTGAAGTCTTAGTGGGATGGATTCGCGAAGCTGACTCCGGGGAGGAAGGGGAGGAGGAGTGGGTTGTGATTTGGTGATTTGGTGGGAGGCGTGTGAAGTCTACCTATGGAGGCTGGGAAGGGAGGGGGAATGAGTAGGGTATAGAAGATGGGGAATGTATACCTATTAGGAAGGAGAGGTGGTTTGAAGAGAAGAGAAGGTTTGTATACCCGCCACACTCACGCTCTCTTGGGTCGTGGTCTGTTAGCAGCACAAAGGCACAAGAAGCTGGCAGTGTTGGATAATGTCGATTATTATTGTACATGGAATTAACTATCAAGTTGCATCAAAACTGGATGGATTTGGGCTGGGAAGAATACCTGGATAGGATACCTGGATACCTGGATACCAAACATCAGGCTGGATACCTTACGGAATACCTCTAGGATTTTGCAATGGGCACAGGTTGGCCTGGCTTGGCTTGGATGGCGGCAAAATCGGTTTTTGATTCTTGCACTTCTATATTCTTTTCTTCGTTTATCCTGCTAGTGGACTCGGTGTATTTACCCTAGGCGTGTCAGCGCCCTCTATTTACCTTCACTGTGCTTCTTTTATGGACATTATAACGGTCATTGAACTACAACTCGGTTCGGTAAACTACCGTACCTCGTCATGGCCCGTCGAGGTGAATGATAACCTTGAGTCATGGGGAATTAAAAAAACTTTTTCAATATTTTAACTCCGATCTTGGGTAGGTAGGTACCTAAGGTAGGAAGCCATGAAGTGCACGACACCCCTCTCAACACGAAGCCACGAAGCCACGAAGTGTTCCGTTTTAGGAGACCGATATGATGGGAGATACGGTAGACGTAGTCATGCTCGGTTGAAGTTGAGTCTTTTCAGGTGTTATCATGGAGATAAGTAGCTGACATGCCAGAGTCTTTTCCTTGAGGGAAAGTGAAATATGAGCATTCGTCACGTTGAAAAGAAAGGAGAATTGTAGAGCGAAGATATTCTTCTAGTGATTTCCCTACCAAACTGCAGAAAAAAAATTTTTTTTAATTTTTTTTTTAAATTTTTTTTTTTTTTTTCCGCTATGAGGATCAAGTTAGCCATAAGGTCTAGAAAAGACCAGCATCTAAATAGAGAGGGAGCAGTAGCGAAATCTTGTGCGATAATCTATACAACAACGAAGTTCCTGTTCTAGACAAATACTTTTAACATTGTAGTGTTCTTATGGACCAACACCTCAACTCTTCTCCCCTCTCGTCACCCTCCTCCTCTTGCTCGGATTACTACTGCTTCCACCAGCAGTTTCAGTCTCAGTCGCCGTCCCTTCTCCATCCGCTTCCTCATCTACCTTCCCATCCGCTTGTGCCTCCTCCTCCTTATCGCCAACCATCGATACATCACCCTCCTTGTCTTTCTCCTTATCACCGTCACCACTAGGCTTATCCTTTTCCTTCTGCTCGTCTTCGGCCTTCTCACCACCCTTACTCGTCTGCCTAGAATGATTTTGACTTCCATTACCCGGCATCTTTTGCAGCGTCCCGTCCTCCATCATCGACTTGACCCTCCCGTCCTCCGCAACCCTCAAGTCCGCCAACAGCGAATCAGCCTCGGAAAACATTGCCCTGGCGTCTTTGACCACGCCGAACTCGTCAACCTTGTATCCCAGCACATCCCCCGGATGACCGTGGCCGTGCCCACCTGGCTGATTGCTGTCATCGGTCCTTTCCTCTCTTTCCGCTAGGAAGGAACTCCCAGGCCCGTGCCAACGATCGGGATTGTACATGATCGCGTTGCTGAACATGTGCGCCAGCTCGCGATCCAGCTGGGCCGTGTTGATGATGCCCCTAGGGGGGACGAGCTCTTCCATTTGCGGCAGCCAGACCAGCATATGTCCCGGGTCCCCACCCGGTAGGGCGGCGGCGGCTTGGGTCGCGGAGCGGTTGCCGTGGGCGATGGCGGCCCGGATGGATTTGAGGTCTTGAGGCTGCAGTATCACCTTATGATAACCGGGAGCGTCTTTCTCGCGGATGGGTGCGGCAAACATATTGGCGGACCGGTGGCGGACGATTTGTTCCATGGCCGAGGCACTGACTTTGTGGAAACCGCGGCTCCAAAGGACTCTGTTTGCGTCCGGTGGTGCGGCTGACGCCGTCGCTAGCGCTTCTTGTTCGGATTTTTCGTTGGCAGGAGTTGCGTTGCCGTTGGGAGTGGCTTCGGCGGGAGTGGCAGCGGGAGTGGGTGATAGCTCATCCCGTTTACGCTTCGCTTGACGAGCTGCTTGACGCTTACCAGCGACACTTTCGTCTGCTGTCGTATCACCCGTGTCCATCGCAGCCTGGGGCGTGTCCACCTCATTCTTAACACTGGTGGCTGGCTCAGGCTCCTTGACAGATTCTTTAGCAATCGCCTTCCCTGTGCTGGGTTGTTCAGGAGCGGCGGGTTTATCCACTGGCCTCGATACCTTCTGAGCTGCTTGCTGACGAGCCTGTGACGCCGGAGTAGGTTGGGGACCAACGAGAGGGACGCTTCCTCTAGGTCTGGACGCTTCATTCGTCGGCTGCCGAGCCGGAGAAGGTCTGGCCGGCTCTTGTCTGGCCGTTGGCAAAACTGCAGGCTGCTGTACGGGACTAAGCGGCTCAAACGCAGGAGGCCGAATCTCATCACCGCCAGATCGGACATCAGGTAGCTTGGGGGTAGACGGACTAGCTGCAGAGACCCACTTGGTGCCACTGCCGAGGCCCAGTTTCGCGGGAGGTACCAGAGTAGTTTGAGTGACCGAAGCAATGGGACTGAACCTGGGTCCGGAATGAGTTGTCGCGGCAGAATGTGAGCGTGGCCTGTGTTGTTGGATCGGGGGCTGTGGTTGTTGTTGTTGTTGCGGTGGATGCGGTACATGCGGCACATGGGTGACCGGCGGCTGAGGAGCATGAGTGATCGGGGGGATCCGCGGTGATTGAGCTTGGGTAACCTGGGGCAGGGGAGCCTGCGGTGGATGCGGTAAATGCGGCGCGGGATGAACCTGTGGTGCCCGAGAAACATGGGGTTGAGGGGCCTGTGATACATGGGGCACCTGAGGAACTTGGGGAGCCTGAGGCGGGTGGGCCTGCGGTGGGTGTTGAGGCGATACTTGAGGCGGATGAGGCGCTTGCGGCGGATGTGCCTGTGGTGGATGAGAAGGCTGTGGCAACTGAGGTGGGTATGGCGAAGGGTAAGCCCTCTGCACCTCCGACTGGATAGGTGCCAAAGACGGCGACGGGGCCATAGACGTCGTAACCGGCTGGCTGAACGGCGGAGGAGCCTGTAGCGCCTGGGGTTGGTGCTGAGGCGACTGCTGCTGTTGTGGCTGCAGCGGCGGAGGCGATTGTTGCTGCTGAGGAGCAGCCAACCCATGAGTAAGTCTCGGCGGAATCGCAGACGGCGATTGCGGCGGTGAAGAAACCGCAGCACCCTGCTGTAGATGCTGGGGAAGATGATATGGAGGATAGGGCGAGGGATGCTGCTGGTAATTAGCCCTGGGTATTCCCGTAGCCGCATTAGAAGCCAACGGCTGCCGAACAGGGCTCGGACCAGGTGAGTCGGACATAGACCTAATAGGCGCCGGCTGCAAAGGAGGAGCATAATGTTGACCAGTCTGAGGAGGGATCAAGACCTGCGGCTTCATAGGCGGCGGCTGGGGTGGCCTTGATACCACTGGATGTTGCTGTACCTGCTGAGGTGGCGGATGCGAAGGCAGCCTAGGCGAGTGCAGCGGCTGGGGAGATTGTGATACAGGGCTGTAATGGGGATGTTGCTGTCCAGGGCCCAAGATAGGACGATGCCCAGCTTGTGGTTGATATGGAGGCTCCCATTTGAGCTGCCCGCCCTGTGCTTGTCCAGGGATCGGTGGTTGTGGCTGAGGGAGAGTAGTTGCAGGGTGATGAGCAGTCTGAAGAACCGGTGACTGTCTCGAAGGCCCTGCAACGCCGTCCAGTCGTGGCAGTCCTCCGGTGGGAGTCGAAGGCTTGGGTGGCTGAGGTGGTTGAGGAGGCGCCTGGGAGAACGAAGCTGGTGGTTGAAGGACATGCGGTATCCCACCACCGGCAGTCATAGGCCTTGGAGAACCTGGACCGGACGTAACCGGACCCCGAGGAATGTTGTGATGTCCCAACCGCGGAGAGCTAACCAGCTGTGGCTGCAATGCTGCCGTTGTAGTCGGGGGTAGAGTCGTAGGCAGCGTAGTAGGAGGCAACGGAGCGGGACTCGACCTGACTGGTGGCAGCTGAGCCGTGGGAGAAGGAACGCTGGCATGACGAACGACTTCGGGCCGTGGCGGTATATGAGCGGATACCTGGGGCGGTAGCTGCGGTGGAATCGGCGGCTGCTGCTGCTGTTGCTGTTGCTGTTGCTGCTGTTGCTGTTGCTGTTGCTGCTGCTGCTGCGGCGGCGGCGGCGGCGGCGGCGGAGGCGTGGGTATCGGTAGCTGGGGAGTTGAAGGAGTACGGGGAGACTGGGCTTGCGGAGGCGGTAGTCGTGGTGAAGCAATTCGTGGCGAAGCAACTGGCGAAGGACCGTGGCCGGCGCCGTTGGGCAACCTAGGCCCCGGACCCTGAACCGCAAGTGGACTGGGAACCGGACCCAAAGCCGGACTCGGTTTATGTGCCACAGGACCGTCCTGAGCCGGTACACCATCTGGAATCTTTTGCCTCCTCTCCTGCTCCTCGTCCCGGGCAACTGCCTGCTCTAGCACCCGCACCTCAGTCTGAACCCGGTCATAGTGTCTCTCGTACTGATCGATCTCCTGGAGAGTTTGGTTGACGTAGGTCCGCTCGAGTTTCCGGTAAAGGCTTTCGATCTTGGGCACATACTGGTGGGCCTCCCTCAGAGTCGGTAGCGGCGGGGGCTGCAACCGTCGCCTTTTAGAGTTCGGAGACAGACCGCCATCGGGTTTGGGACCTGGAGGGTCGTGCTCTTGCTTCAGCTCGTCCCACAGCAGGTGGAGGAAGAGCTCCTGGAGAGGCTCGGGCCTCAGTCTCGCGGCATCGTAGGAGGGAGCAGTCTTGATGAGGCGGTTCTGCTGAAGGACGTCGGCGATGCGGTGGAAGGCCTGCTGGTCGAGACCGTGTTTGGCGATGCCGCGGAGCAGGAACAGCGATTCGAGGGGAGTGTAAGCGTCGCGGCTCGTGGTAGTCATGCCCCAGACTCCACCTCGCCGGAGATCGAGGGGACTGTCACGCCGTTGCGGAAGAAGGTGAATCGGCGCCACGATCTGTGATGGTCAGTGACTGTGTCAAGTAAAGTGATTCAAGTCAATGTGTTGTGTTGTGGTCATTTCTTGAGCTTGGAGGTTTAACCAGGGCACCATAGAAATGCACCAAGACGATGCACCCCTCCAGGGCCAACCACTATAACCAAGCCCTGGAACCAAGCCACTAAACACGACGGGATGCAGCACCCCCCGCTCACGCGTCGCACTTTTGAGAGTCGCGTCTTCCAGATCTTGAGTTGACATACCGGCAGCCTTTATCCAACACGCCGGGCAGCGATTTCAATTTGGGTAGGTAGATGCGAATCAGGTCGCCGCATGTGGTTGTATGAAGCCCTCTTTCGGTTGCGAAGATGACTTCTCGATAATAGTGTCTGTTTGCGCGAACTTGGAAATCGGTGCCGATGATTTTTTTTTAGTTTGTCGCAAATCTCGAATTGCTCTGGTTGGTTATCACGTGTGATCGCTCGCTCGTCTATCGGCGGTCTGTTGGTGGCCTGTCGTGTAAAAGTGTTGGTCGCTTGGCTGGAAAAAAAAAAAAAAAGTGTTTTGTCGGGGAATCTCGATTTGCTGCAGGTGAATGGCCGAATGTGGTTGCGGTTGAAACTTGAAGCTGTTGTGCCGTTGGGTCGGCGTGGTCGGAGAATTGCGTGTCACTGTCAGTGCTCAACGAATGCAACACAAATCCATTTGCTGGGGGTTTGATTGTTGCTGGGGTAAAGAGCTGCTCTTCAGCCTCTACAAAATATACTCTGTTAAAGGTGGATCTAGAAACATACTTTGTACAGGATAGGTCGTCGCACCACGTGACTCGGCTCCGAAGGTCAGGAAACCAGGGGGTCCTTATCGGCCTGGTCATGGTCTCCGCCCGGCGAGATCTCTGGGTTGGCTTGTGGGGTCTTCCCCGGGAGCCCGGGAGCATCCGGAGAGTCTGGGGGTGCGCTCCGGCCCACGTTTCAGCCTTGAACGGCGCAATAACGTGTACATTAGACCACAGTACCTGCTTGTACCACCATGCATTGTCTGGTTTCACTTTGACTGAAAACGGCCAAGCAGCTGAGCTATGGGGTTTGTTTAATGGCGATGAACCTCACCATGTAACCACCTTGATGAGTTGTGATGGGATTATCTCCACACTCGTAGCCGTGATCGTCGACTGGGACACCACTTTCTGTATTTGGCCGACATGAGTGGGTGGTCTATGTGACCACCAATTTAGATTTTAGTGTGGTTTGTTCGTTAGCTTAGTAGTTTGGTAGTGTAGTCCTGGTACTCTAGACAAGATCTATCGGCTATCCCAACTCGTCCCAAAGCCTCACAAGGACACATCCAAAACCGAGATCCAGATTGGAAATACTTCAACAGCGTTTCGCTTCGCAATCCAGAATGAGACCAGGCTCTACTCATGGAACGAAATATACCGGTATGAATGAGATATGAAAATCCTTAGGAAAGGTAAGCAGAGCTCTCGAGCTAACAACCAAAATCAGTATTACCTAAACTGAGGTGTATGAGGAACCATGGTGTTGAGTCGACTGCGGTATGTGACTTGTCCAGGTACCGTACCTAGGTTATGGGACCTCAGGAACACGTGTTCACGTAAATTTCGGGCATCTTCTGGATAGCGGACTGGCGTTGAGTCTGTCATGGTGTCGGTGGGTGTGGAAGTGGTGTCCGAGCATGAAACTAACATGCCCTGGCGAGGGGGGCATCTGAATGGAAGTTGCAGTTTACATACCTCAGAGCGGCCCCGCAGTTTCTTTGTTCAGGGGCAGATGTCGGTTTCGGTGCCTGCTTCGCTGCACCACTCGGTGCATGACACTAAGGTAGAGGGGTAGGTACAGACAATGTCCAAAAATTCATAAAGGTTCGTTGTGGTTGAGCTTCCATATGAAGCCGGGAAAGCAGTCCTTCAAAGGTATCCCCCGCTCCTCACGATGGATGATGCTCTGGAGTCAGGATGCTAGCCTGCATGATCTGGATACCTGGATGTTTCATTTGTGCCCCTGCCCACATGTTTTTTTGTTTCTGGTTTTGTGTGTCAAGTGGAAGTGTCAACAGTTCATGGTGAACTGAGGTGCTCTCCGTGGTTGTAAGGTTCAACGTTGACTCCCCGGATGTTGCCCCCTTAATCTGTACGTACCTCTATCTCCTCAATATAGTGGAGGAGAGATGAAGTCAGTAGTGGCCCTGAGCGGGTGACCAGTACCCACCGGGCAAACTAATAATCTCATAGGGCCATGATTGGCCATGATTGGAGTCCAAGGAGTCAAAGGGGTCCTGGTGTCGTGCATCGTCCGTTCAACCACTCAGAGGAGCAGAACTCCTGACCGAGTTGTTAGTGTCAGGAGATGCACAAGAGCGACAGTTAGTGACAAAATGACAGGCGCCACGCATTGTCCTGCCTTGTGCCTTTACTTGTGAAATGCAGCTGGCCGCTTTTGCCCGCCAGCTGGGACCCTTGCTCACCTTGCTGGAAACAAAATGTTAGGTACTCCGGGCATTGTACCGCCAAGTCCCACGCTAATTAAGGGCACTCCAGACGGTGACATTAACACCGACAGGGCACATCCATCCGTTCGCATACCTTAATTGATTAACCATTTCCGTTTCTCTATTTCATCCTTTGACAACTCCTCCTTGCCGTCCATCCTTTTTCGCCTTCTTGATTTCTTTCTCTCTTCTGCTATCCCATATTCACATCTACCAGAAATCATGTCTTCCACCACTGCCACCACAACCACCACTCACAACAACATGACCGACGAAGAGCTTGACCGCGACTGGAAGCCCAATGGCCGTCGCCCGCAATCGTGCGTTTTCCCAAATTCCCTATCCCCTTTCTTATTATACGATACAGTACCCGTCAACCCGTCATTGTTCCACCCACCACGCCAACGACCCGTTCGGTACCTTGCATAAATCAGCCCGGCATCATAATGACGCGACGATAAAGATGGAAAGAAACACAAAACATACCTAATAGACTAACATATCAAACAAAATGACAGCACCATTGCGCGCAACTTCTCCCAGGAGCTGATGGACATCTTCCGCATCGACAAGGACATCACCGACCTCGACGACCAGGTTGACAAGCGGTCAGTCTCCGCCAACGCCAACGCCAGCGCCACGATTGACATCGACCTCGACACCCGGTTCGCATACTTCTCCAACCCCTGCTAGCACCCATTCGCTAACCCGTCTACCTCTTTGGGTGGCAACAGAAAGCAAGAAGTCGACAAAAAGACGTCCGAGCTCGAAGCCCTCGAGGCGCGTCTCCGTGAGATGGAGGAGAGACTCAAGAGCCAGTACCCAGCAGCTGCTGTCGGCAACCCGGCACAGCCATCACACATCCAGACTCAGAGCCAGCAAAACAAGAGCAGGCCAGGGACCGCCAGACAGAGCCAGCAGGCGCCAGTTTCCGGGACGATGCCGCCTACTCCGATAGGAAGTGAAGGTGAATTGGAATCCCCGATCGAGCCCGCTAGCCCCCGAACACCAAGAGCACCCCGACCGCCTGATCAGCCGTTCTTCCACGTCGCTACATTTGCTTCCTCCGGAGATGACGCAGCATCCATCAAATCCATCCAAACCGTATCCGAGAGCTCCAGTTATGCTGACTTTGTCCTTGTGGCCCCTAATCCAGACGGTGATCGCGAGCGAGACCACTGAGGACCTCTACATTATTTTGAATTTCGAGAGATACCCCCAATGTCTCCTCAACCTTGTCGACAGCACTGAGGGTGGAGGAGGGATCGGAACTGCGCATTACAACAAATGACGACATCTACTGAGATTTGCCGGCGAGTAACAAGAACCGGGAGGGTCACACGACAGCCCATGAAGCGGTTGACGAATCCTGGGAACCGAACCCATGATAGACGGCGAAATACGAATACCACGACACGCTATATCAGCACTACTACAATTTTAATACTTTCTTCGCCGCCGACCGGGCCAATGCCAATTCGAATGCCTTCTTCGCAGCCATGGAGACGTCCACTCTTTCTCAACTACTACGACTGCGCTTCGCTGTATATCAGGTCTCGAGGATACTCTACTCCAGGACTGCTTTTCAAGGAAGCGACAAGAGGAAGATCGAACCATTACCACGGCCCGGTTTACGGAGTTTTGGCTTTGGACACCAAATACCAGGACGCCATAACATTAATAATCATCCACTCGCTTGCACTTTGCCTCTACACGAGGCCACCAACGATCGTTCTCGCCGGTTTTGTGTCCTGGGGCAGGACGGTTGGATGCAGGGTTCAGGGTTGGCCAAATTGCTTGGAGAAATGGCATTTGCATGGGACGAAGGGATAGGAGAAGGGAGAGAGCAGCACAAGGGTGACTGCGACGGCTCTTGGAAGGTTCACATGTCCTGTAACTACAGAAACACGACATTTGTCTAGGATTTCACGGTAGTTCAGTTGCAACTGTATGTTGGATATATTGTACCACGTCCGGAACAGCGATTGTAACTTGAACTGTTCCCGCTCCCTTGGGTGTGTGTTATGTGCAAGGGGTTCAGTGAGGGATGACAATGGCAATATTGCCCCGCTTCCATTGTCTTGTGCTTCTAGACGCATGTTCTCAGAAGACAATAGTTCACTGGCAAAACTTCCACGATGATGGCTACCTCCAGATCAACAACTGGAACGGGAAGTAGTTAATTCTTACTAGCTACCGGTTTAACTACGCCTGGACGCCGGAAGAGAAGCTCATCTACGCAATGAAGATGTGAAAGGGGTCAATAGCACGAAGAACCAGTACCAACTCCAGGCGCTCATGTCTCTGTCATACGACCATTTGAGGTACTTCCCCTCCCTCAATCAGGTCTCGAGAGCAACAACCGTCTCTTTATTATGCCCGAGACCTAAGGTAGCTGAGCTGCTGAGGAACTACAAATCCTTATCAGCAAACCCCACCCGTCCCTTCATATCCAGCACAACAAAGACAGCCTTAAGGAAGGTGTCCCCGAAAATAGAGACATTCAGGCCCATGTTATTCTGAATACCACCCATGCACGTGGTGATCATTCCCCGATCGTCTACCTTCTCCGCCTTGTCGTCCCTGGAAGGACTAACAAACTCCTCCAAAGAAGCAGGACGCGCAGTGGTGGAAGAGCCATCGTCATCTTCCTCAACCTCGATTACGGAAAAGTTGAACAGCGCTCCGGGAATGGTGGCGTGCCAACCACCGCTTTCGCGGCCGAAGGCGATTTTCAGATCTGGGAGCACGGGCTTTACATATACCTCTCCTTCAGTTGCGGAAGAATCGGCAGCGGGACCAGACCTGGTATGAACAGGAACCTTCAAGTCGCAAGGGAACGTCCAAACGTTGTACTCCGTGCGAAACACAGCGCCGGGAACGTGGGCGTAGTAACTTTCGACGATGGCGTCGGGAAGGAGGAGGATGGAGGTACCCGTGTCGATGATGGCTTCACGCGGGCGCAGGGGTAGCGTGGCTGTGACATCCGGAGCCGGGGAGTCGGTGAAGGTAGAAGTAGTAGGGGGGGAGGTCGAGGAAGTGGGAGTGGATTGAGCCTGTCCCTGAGGAGGGGGGTCAGAAGCGTCCTCGACACCGCCCGCGTTCATCCACGGCGATTGGTAAGTGCTGTTGGCGGTGGAGAAGAAGGTGTAGGTTGTTTGCCAGTATTCGCTGGGGCTGAGGGGGTAGTAGTTGATTTCTCCCTTGTAGGGCGCTCTTTTCTTCTCTCCCTTCTTGTCTGTGGCGGGAACGGGAGCCGGGATCGATCCGAAGGTGTAGGTTCCGTTGGCGCGGGTGCGGAGGTCGATGGTCATCAGAGGCTGGTCTAGTCGCTCGTAGATTTGCTCCAATACGGTCGTCTCGGTGCCGAGGGGGTGCACTTCGCTGGACATGTTGTACGCCAGACCCATGATGCCGGAGGTGGCGAGGTCTGCGGCGAGGTCGAGGCTGACTTCAAGCGCACTCTGTACGACGGCCTTGGGAACTTCGACATTGCCGAGGCGGAGGGTATCGTGGTACACGTTGCCGGCGGCGTAGCTTCCGTCGGCTGTTTTGTTTGCAGTGTCAGTCTTCAGCAGGTCTACTATGTACCACTCAGATCCAAAACAGCGCAAAGAGCAAGAAATGAAGGAAGGAAAGAAAGGGACACGCGAGTTGAGAGGGAGAATGAAAAGCACGACACACCATAATGAGCAGCCCAAGAAGCATTAACGACCTTCTCTGCCGTCTTCGACTTTCCGATGTCATACAACACGCGCAGCGTCTTGTTGGCGATGAACGTCTCCGAGCTCAACAGCCAGAAAGAGACGGAGCCGGTGTCGAGGTTAACGAGAACGATCTGCGGAGGAGTGCCCACGGTGAGCGGGGTGAGGTACTCGCGCTCTTCCCAGAAGGGGGTGGCGGGGAGAGTGCTGCTGGAGCCGCCCTTGGGTTTGTCGGAATCAGTATCTTCGTTGGTGTTGCTAGAGACGAGCTTACGGAGGGCGAGGGGGAGTGAATCGGGGTTGATGTTAGGCAGCCGGGAGAGAGACTGGTAGTAGGACGCGAGACCATGGTTAGAGGGTTGGTCGTGGTGAGCGGAGTGGAAGGCGGCGTTGTAGTGAGCCGGGAGTGAGAATGATGCCTGGGACTTTGAGTCACGGCGGAGATCACGATGAGGTTGAGAATGAGGTGAGCCGGGCGAAACCACGGCGGCGAGGGAGTGAGCCGCGAGGATGAGAAGCGCCGAGATGAGGACGCTGAACTCCATCTTCGCCGTGTGCCGTATCTGGGTGTTTGTTGAGGTCGAAGTTGGTGATCTGGGAAAGGTTGGGAAGAATGTTCGTGGAAATACCCCTTTCGGTGATGAAGGAACGATTCTCTTCCTAACTTTGACCTGGAGGAAGTTGTAAGGGGTTGAGATCTCGAGTGTCACAGCCCCCCCACTGTAGCTACCCTTTTATACCTACCTGCTACACTTGTACACGAACACCGTTCAAGTGGGCCAAGTGATACCAGAAGCGGTCACAGAATGGAAAATATCCGATGAATTTTGGGTGTTACAGGATACTTTTTCTCCCATCTTTTTACTTTGACTGGTCATATCTGCTCGGTCTTCTTCAGGCGGAGATATCTGGACCTTTGGAGAGAAGAATTCGCAGGAGTCTGGAACTTGATACATCGGATCACATGGCAATGACAAGAGGACCGTCAGGGTTCTCACCAATTTCCCACCACCCAGGGGCAGTTTCTTCATTGTAAAAAAAAAAAAAAGGGGAGAACAACACATCATTCATGCCCCCAGCGGTGAGTGATGGTAGGTGGGCTGAAGGTGGAATGTCAGGCACCCATCGTGCGAACGCAAAAGAACCGCAGAGGTTGCCAATTTGCGACGGGGTCTGCAATTACTAAGGAATGGAGCATAAAGAGAAGAGAGGGGAATGACGAATACACCGCGGTTGACACATGTCGGTATCAGAAGGGCAGGAGCGGGAGAGAAGAGAAGGAAGGAGCGGTGGGAAGTCAATGAAGACCCAGGCAACATGGATGTGAGACGGGAACAGAAAAAGTAGCTCGCACACAGGCAGGAATCGAACCTGTCACTCCCCTGTGTCATTGTTTCCAATGGTCGGTACTAACATGCTCTTAACATATACCTAATCCAAGACCTTCCCAGTTGCACTGACGAACTCAAGAACAGAACCCTCCGACTATATACCCAACAGCAAGATCCCTGCTCGGGTGCACTTTGTCCATACACATTACTAGCACAGTAAGAAGGTTGAAGAAGGATCTTCATGAGCTGGGTATCATGATAGTTCGTGTTGCCATGTGTAAGCCAGATTGGTAAGCCAGTGTCAGTGGAAGTTCGGCTCGGCACGAAACGGCTACCACGCAAACTTACGTTGTGACTAACGGGATGTCACGGCCAGACAACGTTTCTTGAAAAAGAAGATGATGTGCATTTGCTATCCAAGTGTCTGTTACAACTTCCTACGAGGTTGTACAGTTCATATTGCCGGTGTAAGAGAGGAGTGACCCCCAACTGCTTCGCCTCGAAACACACGTATAGGAGCACAGAAGAGGGAGCCACATAATTCCTTCAAGAGTGTTACCCATGAGCCGAATTGGTCAAGGGCCCCGTAACAAGAAGCAGAGATGTATGACGGTTACTCATCACGACAAAATGCAGAGTCCAGGGGCAGTTCCGTCCCACTCCGGAATCCGGCTCCGTGAGAGTGGGTCTGTTGCCGGCAGTTCAGCGGGCCCGGACTTCAGCGGACACGGACTTGGCATCGGAGCGGATCCTTTCAGATGTGGACACTCTTTCTGATTGCATGACGTCAGACTTGCGGAAGTCTCCGCATGGGCGTATCTGCTAATTAAAGAAGAGATTAAAACGGCCGTATGAACGAAGGTATTGTAATGCTTGACTTCCTCATGGGTGTGGTTTCAGTGCAAATGTCGATTTGTCTCGAAGTTTCGCAGTTGCTGGGCGCCCAGACCACTTTAGCTAATGATAGGCTAACAGTAACACCAAAGAAAGGCCTCCCATTGGTCAGATAGCTTCATGAGTGGACACCTCACAGCTGTCCTTTTGATAAGAACAGGTATCAATTAGTGCTGAGACAATGCCTGCCGCCAGCGCTGCCCGCTACTGCTACGACATAACAGCAGCTCCCCTCCGAATTCCAAGAAGAAAGACAACACGACACCTTCACCACTTGAGGCCACTTTGTTCTGTCTGACGGAATGCCTCTTTTAGTTCCAGCCACTCCTTGAAGAGTCTTTTGTTTATTCTCTTATTTCCAGCTACACACACCCACTCGACACCGCATAACGATCGAGAACCCCCACCGCATACACAACACAACACACACATCGCCCACCATGGCGCGGGTGTCAACACTATCACCCTTGAGGATCTTCCTCTCCGCCATCTTCCTCTTCTCCGCCCATGTCTTCGCAGTCTCGGCGGTCCTGGGTGTTGACCTGGGCACCGAATACATCAAGGCCGCCCTCGTCAAGCCTGGCATTCCTCTCGAAATCGTCCTGACCAAAGACTCCCGTCGCAAAGAAATCTCCGCTGTCGCCTTCAAGCCCTCCTCCAATGGCCCCAAGAAGGGCGCCTTTCCCGAGCGCGAGTATGGCTCCGACGCTATGGCCATCGCCCCCCGATTCCCTGGCGACGTTTACCCGAACCTCAAGGCCATCCTCGGCCTCCCCGCTGGCAGTGCCCAAGTTAGAGAATACGCCGAGAGGCACCCTTCCCTGAGACTGGAGGCGCACAAGACAAAGGGAACTGCGGCCTTCAAGAGCGCTGGCGCTTTCCCTGAAGAGGAGGAGGCTTGGCTGGTCGAGGAGTTGTTGGCCATGGAGCTTCAGAGCATTCGCGCTAACGCCGAGTCTCTCGCTGGTCCTTCTAGCTCTGTGCGCTCCGTCGTCATCACCGTCCCGCCCTTCTACACCATCGAGGAGAAGCGCGCCGTCGAGCTGTCTGCCGAATTGGCCGGTCTCAAGGTCCTCTCTCTTATCTCTGACGGTCTCGCCGTCGGCCTCAACTATGCTACCAGCCGCCAGTTCCCCAACGTTAACAAGGGCGGGAAGGCCGAGCACCACCTGATCTTCGACATGGGCGCCGGTTCCACCAAGGCCACCGTCCTCCAGATGCAGTCGCGCACCGTCAAGGACGTCGGCAAGTTCAACAAGACTATCCAGGAGGTTTCTGTCCTCGGCAGTGGCTGGGACCGCACTCTCGGCGGTGACGCCCTCAACTATCTTATTGTTGACGACATGATCCGCCAATTCGTCGAGTCGCCCAAGGCGCAAAAGGCCGGCGTCACCCTCGAGGCCGTCAAGTCCCACGGCCGCACCATCGCCAAGCTGACCAAGGAGGCTGAGCGCCTGAGACACGTCCTCTCCGCCAACCAGAACACTCAGGCCTCCTTTGAGGGCTTGTATGATGATGTCGACTTCAAGTACAAGATCACCCGCGCCGAGTTTGAAGAGATGGCTGCCACCCACGCCCAGCGCGTCAGCGCCGCGGTTAAAAATGCCCTTACCATGGCCGGTCTGCAAATCAAGGATCTCGACTCCGTTATCCTCCACGGCGGCGCCACGCGCACTCCGTTCGTCCAGAAGGAGCTTGAGAAGGTCCTGGGAGGAGCCGACAAGATCCGCACCAACGTCAACTCGGACGAAGCCGCCGTTTTTGGTGCTGGTTTCCGCGCTGCTGAGCTTTCGCCCAGCTTCAGGGTGAAGGAGATCAAGATCGCCGATATTGCTTATTATCCCGCCGGAATGAGGTGGAAGAATGACGAGGGAAAGCCCAAGCACCAGCGTCTGTGGACCGCCACCTCGCACTTGGGAGCGCCCGCGAAGGAGGTCACCTTCAACAATGTCCAGGACTTGTCCGTCAATTTCTACCAGTTGGTGGATGGTGTGGAAGTTGACACCAAGGTGTTCACCACCAAGAACTTGACTGCCTCCGTGGAGGCGTTGGTGGAGAAGCACAAGTGTGAAAAGGCCGACATCAAGTTCAAGGTTGGCGTTCGTCTTCTTAGCGAGAACGGCGAAGTTGATGTTACCAAGGCCGCCGTTGAGTGCGAGGCTGATGAGCCGGAGAAGGAGGGTTTTGTCGACGGTGTCAAGAACCTCTTTGGTTTCGGCAAGAAGGACAAGACTGAAGGCGAGGAGGATTCTGCTTCTGAGTCCACCCAATCTTCGACTAGCACCTCTTCCACCACCAGCACCTCTTCCTCGGCCGCTACATCCGCCTCTGCCGAGACCAAGCCCAGCGAGCCCAAGAAGAAGCAACTCATTCAAATCAACGTTGACTTCACCCTCACCCCCACTGGCCCCTCCTCCCTCCTCTCCAAGGCCACCATCCAATCCCTCAAGGACCGCCTCAAGTCCTTCGCCGCCTCCGACCGCACCCGCCAACTCCGCGAGGAAGCGCTCAATCAGCTCGAAGCCTACACTTACAAGATCAGCGACATTCTGGACCGCGAGTCTTTCATTGCGCACTCCACCGCTGCCGAGCGTGAGACTCTCCAGCAAAAGAAGGACGAGGTTAGCGACTGGCTCTACGGCGACGGCGCTAATGCCACTCGCGAGGAACTCAATGCCAAGCTCAAGGAGCTCCAAAACATCGTTGATCCCGTCCTCAAGAGGGCGGAGGAAGCTGAGAAGAGGCCTGAAATCCTCAAGGGACTACAGGATGCTCTCGACAACACCAAGAAATTCGTCAAGGACGTCAGGGAAAAGATTGCTGCGTACGATGCCTTCCACGCTTCCGCCTCTGCTAGCGCCTCTGCTTCGTCGTCTATCGCTTCCTCCTCCTCCTCTACCACAGCTCCGGCTTCTTCCGCTACCGGCGATTTCGACGGCCTAGAAGACGATGCCTCCACCACCGCCACCGCCGAAGACCCCATGAAGTTTTTGGAGAAGGACCTCGGTCCCGTTCCCCCTCTTTACACCCTCGAAGACCTCAAGGAATCCGAGGATCTGTATACTTCCATCTCCAGTTGGTTGGAGCTGAAGGAGGCAGAGCAGGAGAAGTTGGGACCTACTGATGACCCCGTGTTGACGGTCAAGGACCTGCTGGAGAGGAGAGAGAAGTTGGATAAGGCGGGTATGGCGTTGGCGATGAAGGGGGTGAAGAACTTTGAGAAGACCCAGACGAAGGGCAAGGGTGGAAAGACGAACGGAAAGGCTAAGGCGTCTGGAAGCAAAGCGGGTGGCAAGAAGAATGGAAAGGCCACCAAGGCAGGTGAAAAGCCGGCCAAGGAAACGGTCAGTGATGAGGAGATAGAGGAGATGTTGAGAAAGGTTATGGCGGATGAGAAGGCCAAGGAGGAGGCCAAGGCTCAGAAGGGAGAGAAGGAGAGCAAGGAGGAGCCGATCAAGCATGAGGAGCTTTAAAATGGGGTATGATGCATATGTGTGTGTGTGTGTTTTAGCAACAAAGCGTGTTCTGGCGTTACAAGACCCATAGATTTATGGACCTGATTATAGGGATTGCAATGTTGGCGTCAATCTGTACCTAGATATCTACAGATGTTACAAAAATGAGTTACTGCTTTCCAGGTAGTCTTTTTCCACTGCCATCGAGCTTCATGCCCGTGGTCCATGATCGCAACTTGTACAGAACTTGGTTCAAATGGAGGTGTTCGGGAATCACTGATAATACTTGGACACCAACTGTCACGGCATGGCACTTACCCAAACGATCCGTAGAGGTACTCAGATGGCAAGGTGGAAGAGGTACCTAGGTACCTAGGCAGGCTGATCCGTTATCCTCCTTCCGTGAAGGCAACCACTAGAATACGCTACCAACCACACGGTGGTCTAATGACTGTATCTTCCAAACACAAACCTTCAAGTACTTCCCCTGGGTAGCTATCAGGCTTGGGGTCTTGGTTCCTTAGTACAAAAAGAAACTGTTTGCCCACGGCAGGAGCCTAGAGCAGGAGCCCTATACCATTTACTTGTGGGTTTGACGGTCTCTCCCATCGGCGGGAACAATAGTGCTATACTTTCCTGTCATGCTATTAAGGATAGCCTTTTTCAAGGCGCGGCAGCCTTTTTCGGCCGGTCACTAAGGATTGCTGCGCTTGTATGTTAAGGTCTTTCAGCCCTAAAGGGATTATATTCAGCTTCCCAGCGGCTATGGAGGATCCACGAGCATCCTCTTCTCAACATCGAGCGCCAACATCACCAGGAGAGCTCCAAGATTTGACCGCTTTTGCAAATTGAAGCAGACAGGCAGGACTTTTGCTCCTGCTCGTCACAAAGATACCTACCAAACTCTCAACAGCACTGACTAGTCCCGTTTGACCCAACCGCAGTTTGTGGGATTACTAGGTAGTCACTTGAGACAGTTCTCCGTGGAGTGCCACTCAACCTTTAATCCCATTCACCATGCCATCACTCGGTTCAGGTTGCTCGTACCTGCTTCACTGTTTCCATCCAAGGCAGGTTCGGCTGGCTACCAGTCGACATTACTGCCAGCTGCGATCTCCTCTGTCCTATATAAACTCCTCAAGTTCAAGCTGATGTTCCTCAATTGATACCACAAACCCTTTCAATCCACTACAAGTCATCCCTACACAGCAATTGTCTAGTATCTTTTTTTACCCCTTCCACGAACGCAAGCCCCAATCTCCATACAAAACTCCTCATCCCTCGTGCTACCTTCAGTCTTCGGCAAATTCCCAGCCCAACTTAAGGTGAGGCGGGATCCTTACAATCCAAAACATCATGCCCCTCACGAGAAAAGTCCCCCTCAAGATTCGGAATCCCAAACGATGGCGAGAGATAAACGGACCAGGCGAGCCTCAGCAGAACTGGGTATGCATCCATCCTGATTGCACCATCTTCCTCGCTGGCCACCGCATGAACCCAGACTTGACCTTTGACAGTAAAGCCGATCTGGACCGGCATAAGAGTCGCGCGAATCACTGGACTGGCGAGGAGTTGCAGGAGCAAGCAGCGAGGCTTGTTACCCGGGACAGAGGAGACTTAGGATGATGATGATGATGACGGGAAGGAAAACTCGGGGGATGATGGAAGGGGAGAGAGAATGTTATCAGGGAAGAGGGTCGAGACGGAGAAGGTGACCGAGGAGGCGGGGGCTGCGAAGGCCGGGAGAAAGGGAAGGGGAAGGACATTGAAGGAAGCCGGGAACTGGACAGTGGACCTGGTGGCAGGACTAGAGATAGATCTGCTCGGATCTCCGGCTCCGCGGACAGAGATTGAAGCGATCACAGATACCTTTTAGCGTTGGGGAAGCTGTGCCTCGGTCCGGGCTTCGGTTGTGAAAGAGGAGCGGAAAAGGGAGAGCACCAACCTGGGGCGTAAAGGGGAAAGAGGAAGGTAAAGGGGGGCGATATAGAGAAGAGGGGCAGGAACGAAAATGAAGCTGGGGACGAGCAGGGTACTGCAGGAAAGAAAAGGAAGAGCAAAGAATCTGTAACGGAGGAGAGAAAAGGTACTCGTGAATGCTACTTACCTCTATGCTATAGTGGTTGCCGTTCGAGGAAGGCTGCCGCGCCTTAAAAAGGCTATCCTTAATAGCATGATAGGAGCGTATAGCACCATCGTTCCCGCCGATGGGAGAGACCGTCAAACCCACAAGTGAATTGGATGGTATGGACCAGCTCATGCTCCAGGCTCCTGCCGTGGGCAAACAGTTTCTGTACTGGGGAGCCAAGACTAAGTCTGATAGCTACCCACGGCAGGACTTAAGGTCTGTGTTTGGAAGGTACAGTCATCAGACCACCGTGGGGTTGGTAGCGTAGTCGTCACATGTGGCGCGTTTGGCTAGCTATCTCCTTAGTAGAAGCGGTTCGTTCGAACCTGGATCCGGGCACTTGACCACCTTCGAACAACTCTTTTGTCACTTTTTTTTTTACTTTTTCTAGCACGTTCGCTCGAGGAAGATCGTGGAGGTATCGTATCGACGATATGCTCATGCACCATGATTTGTACTGTGGATATAATGGAGATTCCGTCTGTTGACGTTCGAAGAGACGCACCGTCAAGGAATCTGAAAAGAGAAGAGTTCCATGATCAGCTCAAGGTTCATGTTGTGTAGTCCAAGGATCGCACCGAGGCGCCCATCTGTGCAACGCTCTACGCTCTGCTGCAGTCTGTGTTCCATGTTGACGTTACCTGACAGATTGACAGCCGCCAGGTCGTTCACCCACGAGACCTCGCGACTTCAACCGGGATCTAGGCTGTTTCTTGACTCCATCGCATCGTGGAGGATCGACGAGAGCGATCCGGGAAGTCGATATGGCCGAGAGGTGGACATGTTTTGTCTGGAAGGAGGTAACGAGACCGAGCCGCTGAAGACGCGCTAACGACCCGCTTTTAGTGCTGCCTGCCGGATTAGGTGCCCCCGCATATCCCAAGCGGCATTGGAGTTTCAACAACTCGTTCTTTCCTCCATCATCAACAATTTTCTTTTGAATTCTTCAAGTTTTCTCTGTGAAAAACAAACCCAAAAAATCGATGCCCAAGTGGAATGAATCATATTCGCCAATCAACCCCTCCCCTATCTCCAGAGTCCAGATCGGCCCTTATCGGCCTGCCCGCTCGCCACCTTCAGCCGTCGGTACTCGTACGGCGCCGTTCTTCGCTTGTTGAACCAATCATGATGCATACGGAACCATCGTCGATGCTTTGCTGACACGTTTTTGACTGTTCTGGAAGTCGAGGCCTGATGTCGGGCAAGAGTCCAGCTGGCTCCTGCTGACATGGCTTTGGATCGAGTCGTCTGGACCTAAGCCTCATGGTCAGATTTGTTTATCATCATCACTTCAACTTCTTTGGTGCCAGTGGAATCTCAACTTTGCTGTCTTCATTCTCTATTTATTATTTGTCTCATCCTACCTACATCTAGACAACTGTACTACCTGGATATTTTGTCCTGTAAGCACCTCAAAGACCAAAGTTTTCATCCTCTGTCAACTTCCACATCTTCAACTCAATCACCCAGAACCTCGAAATGGATGACAACTTCGAAACTCCATCCCCAACCCCGGCTCCGGCTCCGGAACCACAACAGGAGCCTACCCCCCAAAATGCCACTCTCCTCCAGGCCTTCGAATGGTACATCCCCCCTGACCACGCCCACTTCCTCCGTCTGTCTTCTCAGATCCCTCAACTCTCCCAGCACGGAATCTCCTCCCTCTGGATCCCTCCCTCCTGCAGAGCCACCTCACCCCAGTCCAACGGCTACGACATCTACGACCTCTATGACCTAGGCGAGTTCGACCAGAAGGGTTCCGTGGCCACCAAGTGGGGGACCAAGGCTCAACTGCTAGATCTAGCAAAAAAAGGAAAGGAGTATGGCGTGGGACTCTACTGGGACGCGGTGCTCAACCATCGGTTCGGCGCCGATCACCGCGAGCGGTGCAAAGCTGTTGAAGTGGAGGCCAACAATCGGATGGTGAGGAAGAGCGGGGAGTACGAAATTGATGCTTGGGTAGGTTACGATTTCCCTGGTCGGGGAGACCAACACAGCAACATGAAGTACCACTGGTACCACTTCTCCGGCGTCGACTTCAACGCTGATGACCCGAAAAAGGCGGGGACTATCTACCAGATTTTGGGGGAGCAAAGCCAAGGATGGGCAAAGAGTCCTGAAGATGTGGATGGGGAGAAAGGGAATTACGATTATTTGATGGGGTGCGATGTGGATTACAGTCATCCGGAGGTGGTGGACGATGTGCTGAACTGGGGACGGTGGTTGGCGAAGGAGGTGCCGATCAAGGGAATCAGGTTTGATGCGGTTAAGCATTTCAGTGAGAGTTTCTTGAGGAAGTTCGTGAAAATGCTGGATGGAGAGTTTGGCGAGGGCTGGTTCTTGGTAGGCGAGTTTTGGAAGGATTCGTTACAGAGCATGGTATGTTATTCGTGAATTTGTTAACAACGACGGAGTTCAAGTACTGACTTATCACAGACTGATTATCTCGCTCGGATGGATCACAAGTTCTCGCTGTTTGATGCGCCGCTGGTTTACAACTTTGGCAAGATCAGTACGAGTGTCTCTGCTGATCTGAGGAGGGTGTTTGACGACACGCTGGTGCAAAAAGCCCCCGTCTGCGCTGTGGTATGTTCCCCTTTTCCTTTACTTCTCTCCGCTCTTGCTCTTCTTTGCCCATATCTTCTTTCATCCCCTATCCTTTCATCCCTTACCCTCACATGCTCACTTCCACTACCACCTCCTCTCCCACCCTCCTTTCCCCCTTTCTTCCCAATTGACAAACCCGGATTGCTAACAACTCCCTCCGTGACAGACACTAGTCCAGAACCACGATACCCAACCTCACCAAGCTCTCGCCGTCTACATAACCCCCTGGTTCCTCCCCCTCGGCTACGCCCTCATCCTCCTCCGCGAGGCCGGCTACCCCTGCGTCTTCTTTGGCGACCTGTACGGCCTTTGCACTCCTACCCTAGGCAACCCGTCTCCCACCACACCAACCAGCGGCCCCGTAACCATCCTCCCTAAGCTTCTCCTGGCCAGGAAGCTCTATGCGTATGGACCGCAGACGGACTATTTCGACTATCCCACCTGTGTCGGCTGGGTCCGGCATGGGACATGGGATAGAAAGGATAAATGCGCGGTGGTCATGAGTAACGCGGGAGAGGGGTGGAAGTGGATGTTTGTGGGCGTGGAGTGTGCTGGCCAACGGTGGACAGATGTGTTGGGGTGGAGGCAGGAGGTTGTGACGGTGGGAGAAAATGGGTGGGCGGAGTTTAGGTGTGGAATGTGTAGTGTGGGTGTTTGGGTTTGGGAGGGAGCGAAGGGCAGGGAGGAGTTTGAGACTCAGTTTGACTTCGACATTTATGCTGCCTCTACTACTGACGAGTGATGTTGAGGGACTGGAAGCTTGGGGTAGTGGGAGGGGTGAGAGGGAGAAAGGGTCATAGGGGAAAGGGCGGTAGGATGATTGGGGAGGATGTGAAACAACATATTCTGATGGGAAGGACAGGAGTGCGAAAGATTGTTCAAATCGGGAATACCGGAGGTAGGTCGGGCACAAAGAGGCTGTCATTCAGAAGAACAAGGTACCTTAGGGAAGTCAGTTCATATTGCTATCAACATCAGTTTTCTCCTCTAGCCCTCCTCACCGAGAGCCTTCCGAGTGTGTCAACAGCGAGACAACTACTTCGCTCTTTCCCGAATATGCTAAGGAGCAAGACTGGTCAAGTTCCAGTCAGATGTGAACCAGACAAGCCGCCAAGCTCATGCTACAAAACAGGTAAAAGCCAGACATCTTCCGATCCGAACTCCGACGCTGAAATGCAAGTCCTCCAGGCGAAGGTCATAAACCATGAACTCCCAACTCATTAGTCATTACTCTTCAGCCATCAAGTATCAGTCCAGCTCGCGAACCAGACCAGACCAGATCAGAACATGCCGAACCTGAATTCTTAAAGTCTGAGATCCAGGATCCAGATCCCAGTTCAAACCTGAGTCGCGACAGCCATCTTACCGCCATCAACACCCGGCAAAAACGTCTCCGTGTTCGTGGAGGAGCTCGGCTCCGGCCAACACTGCCAGTCATAGTAACAAGGCTGCATCGTCAGGGTGACGGAGTCATCGGTATAGCTCGCAGTGAAATACCACGACAAATCATGAGTAGACTCAGGCTCATCGTTGACGTCGTTTTGCTTGCCAGCCTGGACACCCTCATGGTCAATGCGCTTGGCCTGCACGCCTTTGCCAACCTGGAAGCGCTCAACATCACCCTCACCGCCGTTGAGAATGGTGGTGCGAACCTGCTCCTTGGGAACAGGCAGCGAGGGAGCGGGGGTGGTCACGCTGAGGGCGGCCTCCATGTCCTCCAACGGGTTCGGGGCGGGAGCAGGGATGGGGAGGACGTGGTAACCAGGCGCGATGGAGACGCTGGTCTCGACGGGCGAGACGGGCGATGAAGGGGCGGAACGGCGGCGAACGACGGGGATGGTGCTGGTGACCATGCTGTTCCACTCGGTCCAGGCAACGGAAGGAGGAGCGAGCGGGTAGCTTCTGGTGGGACGGATGACGGGAGCAGGAGTGTCGGTGGCGTCGGCGCTGTTGGGGAGCAACAAGGTGTAGGTGGTGGCCATGGTGCCGAAGGTGAAGGTCAGGGTGGTGTACTGCTTCTCAGGGGCAGCCTGCTGCTCGACTTGGAGACCACGGGGGCGGACGGGGTTGCTCGGGACCTCACCGTAAGTGCTGCTGTGGCTGGTATGGTTGGCAGAGACGGTGACCAAAACCGGGGTGACGGTGATGGTGGTCTTGGGGACGAAGGCGACGCTTGAGTTGGTGAAGCCAGAAGCGGTGATAGCGTCGGCGGAGGCCGCGATAGTTACGGTCTTGGTGTCGGTCGCGACCTCGGTCACGATGCTCTCACTCTCGGAGTCGGACTCGGTCGCGGTGGTGCTGGCGCTGTAACCACCCGTGGGCACAGTCACAGCGACAGTCTCAGTGCCGTGAGCGTGGTGAGTATGAGTCGAGGTCGAGAAAACGGGCTTGGGAAGACCGGGCAAGCCATCGACGTGGAACTCCGCGCTGGCTGTGGAAGTGACGGTTCCATGGCCGGTGAGCTCACGGGTAGGTCTCTCGATGTAGGGCGCAGCCAGGACCTGGGTGAGGCCGGCGCTCAGGGTGAGAAAGACGTGAGACTTCATTGTCGCGTTCTTTCTTCGTTGGCCAGTGAACGAGTTGAGAGCGGTACTGACTTGGTTCTTGTTTGGCTGTGAGCTTGCGCGGCGAAGCCTTGGGAGACAGACGATGATCTCGAGGCCAAGACCGTGATGGTGTTGTAGATGGTTTGACGGAGGGAGAGAAGGGTTACTCTGGGAGGATGAAGGAGGGCAGCATGGAGGGGTTGCTGCCCTATTTCATCCAGGAGGCACCCGTCGCATTCACCAGGTTCTGCCAGCTGCCTGCCCCGTCCCAAACTTCAGACGAAGGTCTAGCTCAGGTATTACGTACCAAGTACCTTCTCCTCAGCCCATAATCCATTGCCCACAAGAAGGTACGGAGTGAATGGCCGTGAGGTAAGACGGAGGGGGCAGGCAAACACCGCTGGTATCAGATGAAAGTACGGTATCGAACCAGTCAGCTCGAGACCCAGGTCGCCAGCCAGCTGGCTATACAAGTACATGATCTGATCCGGTTGACAGGCCTTGCACTCATGATGTTTGCCTTGTTGGCCGTGGTATTTACCTATGGTCGAGGCTAAAGATAAAGAGTTGAATGTGATCGTGGAGTCCAGTCGAAGTGGTGATCGAGACAAGGATGTCGCTAGGAGGCTGCGGGTTTCGAGTTTCGAGTGCTTCTGTTCAAGAACGTGAGGGTGACGATGACACCTTCTCGTTGTTTCTTCAACGAGGTACTAAAAGAGACTGGCTGTAGGGAGGTCATGGATAGGTACCGTATCAATGATGGACAACAGCTTCACCCGAAAGCACAAGGAACATGTGTGATCACACATTAACGAGCACAACACTCGTCCGCAACACATTTCCCAGAACTTCAAGACGTACGAGTATATACCATTCCAAAACAAAAAATCATCAATTCCCCAATCCTCCCTCTTACATACCGTTCCTCCTCCTTCCTCCGCTCTTACTCCTAGCAATATGCGCAGTCAAACGCTTCTTGGTATCCACCAAACTCCTCTTATGCTTCGCCTTCGCCTTACCGACCGTCATCAAGAAGTTCTTCTTTCTCGCCTTCTCCTTATTCGTCGACGACTTGCCCTCAGCCTCCTTCTTGGATTTCCTGATTGCCTGCGTAGACTTGTGCTCCTCGCGCCCAGGCTTGCCGTCCTTGGCCATGGCCACCCGCTCCTCCTTGGTGCTCTTCTTGCCAATCTGGGCAGGCAACTCGATGTCGTCGGCGGTAACGCCGTCTTCGATGTGCTTGGCGATAAGTTCTTGTCTCCTCTTGGAGACGTTGCCTGTCATCTTGTCTAATTGGGCCTCCCGGCGGAGTTCTGCCAGCTTGGCGAGGTCGGCGGGCGTGAGGATGGTGGTCATGGCGAGCTTGGAGATGCGGTTGGCTTCTGCGGCAGCGGCCATGGCTTCCTCGGAGATGAGGTCAGGAGCCGTTGAGCTGTCGCGACGCTGCTTCTTGGCCGCGGGCCCTTCGTCCTCGTCGTCCGAGTGCTCGACGTTGATCCACCCGGTTGAAGAATCAGAGTCGTTAGAGGCGACTTCCCACTCGTCGGAATTGAACCCGTCTTCATCATCATCATCATTCATCTTGGCGTCCCCATCGGCGTCCTCACCCTTCTCAGCGAGTTTCTTGAGTCTCTGCTCCTCCTTGTACTTCTCGAGAAGCTCGATACCCTCAATACCACTCTCCACCTGCTCTTCACCAAACTTGAGCCTCTTGACCTCGCCCGACTTCAATCCCATGGTCGCCTCCTTGCCGCGGAACTTCTTCTGCAGCAGCTCGGGGTACACTTCACGGTAAAGAGACTGGAGACCCTTGGCGGCCATTACTACGCCCTTGTCCTTGGACTTTTGGTACATGACTAGATCTTGGAGGAGGGTCTCGCTCATGCAGAGCGGTTGGCGCAGAGCGACTTCGCGGATAGAGTTGATACCGGCAGAAGCGACTTCGGCGGCGGAGGCCTCAGAGACGAACTCATTGGCAATCTTGGTAACGAGAGGCTCGATGGCGTCGGGAGGGACGTGGTTGTGTGTCGCCTGCGCCAAAGAGGCGAGGAACGAAGTGACGGACGGTTGCTTGGGCGTGAGGTACTTGGTGAACCACGGATACAAGGAAATGATGGTGAGCTTGTGCAGACCGACCAGACGGGTGACGAGCTGGAGGACCAGCAGCTTGTTATCCAGGGAGAACTTGCACTTGGTATTTTGCAGATGTTTCTGGAAAAGCTGCTCGGCAAAGCCTTGGGGATCGTGAATGAGGTGGAGAGCCGAGAAGTTCAGCGGATGAGGGGCATGCTTCTTGCGCTCCTGCTTCTTGATCTTCTCCATGGCCTTCTCCATGGCCTTTTGGCGCTTCTTGGTCTTCTTGTTGATAGTGCCCTGATGCTTGACCTTCTTAATGTCAATCTCCTCGTCACTAGAGTCGTCCTCCATCTCCTCGCGCTCCTTGTCGCCGCCCAAAAAGAAGCGGACACCACCGACGACCACCTTTTCGTTGTCGGACAAACAGGCCTCCTTCATGACGTCGCAGGGCCGGGCATCGGTCCAGATCTGGCGGCGCCACAGCTCGCGGGTGATGCGGCAGGCCCACATGCCCTTGGTCGAAGTGCGGTCCGAGGTAACGAGGTTGTGCAAGACGGTTTGGATGGTGCGGTTGAGCTTGTGGTTGGTGGCCTTGGAGTTGGACTCGCGCAGGTCGCTGATGATCTTAGTGTAGAGGAGGGAGCGGAGGGACTTGGAGGGAGTCGAGATCAGGATGGGGAAGAGGGTGGTGAGCAGGCTGGTCGAGTCGATGACATCCTTGCGACGGAGGAGAGACAAGCTGCCAACGACCTTTTCGCGGAGATCGGGGTTAAGGACGGCATGGTGTTGGGTCAAGAGTTCCTTGAGGTGGTCGAAATAGGGGGCGGTGACATCGGGGTAGAGATCGGCGACGTGGGCGACGAGGTCAACGAGGTCGTGGAATTTCTTGTTGTCTTCGCTGGAAGCGGAGGAAGGGGACGAGATGAAGATTTGTCGTTGGGCGTCGTATGCGAGCCACTGGTCGTAGAACTCTTGGGCATATGATCTGGAGAAGGAGGCCGTGGTGTTAGTAAACAATGCGATGGCAGCAATTGGTGACAACAAGAACCAGACCAACTCACTTGGGATCCCTCCTGATCTTGTACTGCAAGCTGACCAGGTCAGCATCGACCTTTTCGAGGGCGGCCACCTTTCTCTTGGGCATCTTGGCGGCTGGAGAAGGGCGGTATTCTGAGTGTTGAGATGCAAGTCGCAAGAGTGGAAGCCGGTCCCTCTGTTCAGTTCCTCTGGCACAGTCCTCGACCCTTCGCCTGGAGCTTCAGCGGTCCAGAATTTTTTGGGAAATTGATTCCTTATCGGTTCCTTATCAGTAGCGCCGGTGGAGTTAGTGGACGTTTCAGGCGGGGAGGACCCTGGACAGCGGCACTCTGTACCCCACTTGAGCTGTGCCCTTTTAAATTTTCTTTTCCTGCCGGTTTTTCTTGGATTTCTATTCCCTTTTTCTTTTCCACAAATCACCATTCACTTGGGCGATTGACAGCAACTGCTTCCCGCGGTTCGCTATTCCCATTCCGGCGATGATGAATTCCTTATCCGCCACTTGAACATGGACAACTGAGACGATCGGCATATGCTGTCTTTCGTTTCGTCGCTCATCTTTCAACAACATGCGGCTCTTCCTCGTTCGACACGGAGAGACCATCGACAACGTGGCCGGCTTATAGTACGTTCAATTTGGTCCTCCATGTCTTAAAAGGACAGTGCCTAACATTCCCCAGCGCAGGCATCCGTGATTCCCCCCTCACAACCCACGGTGTTTTGCAGGCCCGTCGTCTAGCCTCGCACTTTGCCTCGCGGTCGTCCTCAATCGGTCCTGTCACGCACATCTTTTCTTCCGATCTGCAGCGCGCAGTCAATACCGCCCAGGCCATTGTCGACGCCCAGGTGACAAAGGCAACGGAGAAGGAAGATCCGGACAGTCCCAAGCTCCAATTAGTCCAAGTTGTCGAGCTCCGCGAACGCGATTTCCGATCCGCCGAGGGGAAGCGCTTTGGCACGCCGCATCCCGATGCTGAAACGCACGACGAGATGCGCGCGCGAGCCACCGATTTCGTACAAGCCCACCTGGGTCCGCTGCTGGATAGTATACCCAATGGTGACAAGTGTAACATATCCACTTCCGTCGTGGTTGTCGCGCATGGCTTGATACTCAACTCCCTCTTGCGATCTCTTCTGGCGCGTTATTCCCCGGAAGAGATGACGAGGCTGGCCAACGTCAAGTCGTCGTCGGGCTCTGTTGCCGGAAGGTCAGAGTTCCTCGCTGCTTGGAGCAACACCGGATACCTCGAGATAAATGTGGATGCCATCCCGTCATCTGAGGAGACCGAAAAGTCAGCTATCAAGTTGACTGTCGTCCGGGTCAACGCCTTTGACCACCTCCAAGGCCTGAAAAGGACTAGGGGTGGCATTGGCAGTGCCAAGTTTGACAGTAAACAGAAGACGATGGACTCGTTCTTTCAACCCGCTGCCAAAAAGCGACGGGTTGATTGATCGGTGTCACCAATTGGTATGTTTCTTCTCTTTTTTTTCTTCAGCATCACACCCTCCCCGCTTTTTATGATGAGAAAAACAATGTTCACAGACCTGTACCGAAACACTATGTGGAAAAACTTGTCCAACCGCTATCTGAGAAAGCATCATCACAATTGTTCATGTTATCATTCCTTTGATGTGAGGTCTGTTGCTAACGGATCTCAAAAGACAGCCTATCTTGAACTGGCACCACTCGAGGCTCGCTGGAATATGCGAAGTCATCGTTACTTCGGTGCACTGCAGAATAGCTATCAATGACACTTGATCATCTTCATAATTTTCTCTCATCGCTCTTCGTAACCTTGTGACATCGCCTGTTTGCTATGACCATGCCCTTCGAGACCTTTGACGACGATGTCCCTCTCATAATTCCTCATTGCTTCCGCCTTCCTCGCTGTCGCCAGATTCCAGCCCATCTCCTTCCTCCGATGGCAATATCCTTGGGAACCATCCATACTCTGCGAAGTCAACCATGAGCTCTCCCAGCGCCCCCGTTGTAACAACCACGCCTTCGGCCTCCAATGCCGCTGCTTGGCTGCGTGACCCTTCCGGCTGAGATCTGGTGTAAATGTGTTGTCAGTGTCTGATCCATTACATTGACGATCTACATGTAGTTCATCAAGCTGTCCTTCTTGGAGCCGATGTTCGAGCTGCCGTTGCAAGCGCACATACCGAGGAGAGATAACCCCCTTGGCATTGATCACTCTCTGCCAGGGTACGTTCTCATGGTTGAACCGGGCTGACGGGTCAATCGGGAGGTGTTTGAGGCAGACGCCTACTTGCCGGGGACGTTGGGCTGTTTGTCTGTTTGTCAGTACTTCCACTTGTATGGTACGGAAAGGGAGATCGATGATATGGGGATGATGTGCATCTCGTGAGCCGATATGAGTAGGAGGGATTTGCATACGAGTCCCAACCAGCTTTGCAATGTGGCCGTAGCTGGTGACTTTGCCATGCGGAATCTCTTGCACGGCGCTGTAGACGGCGTGGAAAAAGGCTTGTGCCTCTTCGGAGCGAGCCATCTCAGCAAAATTGAGTTTTATGGTTGGCGGGAAGGTGATTTGTGTACTTCCAGTGGAAGTTGTTTCGCTTAAGTTGCGCTGGAGAATTGAATGCTGTTCGTGAGCAAAACAGTTGTGAACGATGTGTGGAAGTTCACACTCCCCCACATTACTCATTTTACAGCGACGTTTGGTGATCAGCCTTCCTCAGCGTAACCGTAGAAAGAGTATTCACGAACGACGGAAAACACTTTCCATCCTGTCTGCAAGAGATTCTAACGAGGAGAATTGCAAAAAGATCACGACGTTAACGCTTCAAGCGTGACGGGGAAAAAAAAAAAAAAAAAAAAAATTGGACAATACCGGGATTGAACCGGTGACCTTCCACAATGTCACTCGACAAGTCGACATGCGAAGCGGAAATCATACCACTAGACCAATTGCCCATTTGAGCTAGCGAAACAAGCGGTATCCTTGTTAATGAGCCATGCAACATTCGAGTTCTCACCTCTCAGCTGTCTTAGAAGACGTCGTTTTACGACAATCCATATCTGCCAGCTAAAATCTTCATGTGTGTGAAAGCTGTATATCTACGGCGCGACAATGACTCCTCGAAAACTGGCAATCCGTGCCGCCAAGTTGCCGTGACATTTTCCAGGCCAAGATAGCACCTTGCACCAGCGGTATTGCCAAGAGGTCAAGAGAACGCACATCAGCCCAACACCACATCACGAACTGTTCGGGGTTGGCTCTCTACATGAAAGCGGCGCAGAACCTGTTTGGATATGTTAAATTCCATCACAGATCAGTGATCACCGGGCACACTTCCTCAATTCTTTTTTTTTTTCCCGATCTCCTCTTGCGCTCGGATGAACCTCTTGAAGCGTCAATCCAAATGTCGCGACACCATGAGCCAGCATGAGCCTCATGCTGTGGACGTTGCGCGAAATTTGCAGCCTTCCGCCAGGATGCTTTTGAGCTTCAATCCCAATGTCCAGTCCCCCTCCAAGCTGGCGACGAGGAGAGTCATCACAGGACTTGTCGCGCCGCTCTCCCCGGATGACGTGCGGGGCAGCTGAAGACATTGATGTCGGGTACCCCTAGGTCAGCCCTACGCCCCTTCCGACCGACGAGCTGCCTTCATTAGATAGACTAACGCACCTTCTTCTCTAACACTCAGTGACAGCAATCTTCGACTGCACTTTGTTACATCATGGAGGAGGCGTCGTGACTGCCCTTGGTGAGCATGAGATTGACAAAGTACTTGACTCCATGGTCCCTCATTCACTTCGCGGCCCTCACTTTCAACCGAGGCTGGCGGACTTCATGATCGTGCTACCAGGCACTTACGTCGGCCCATGCCCTCTGCTACCAAATCACCTGAGTCCCAGCCTTTGGACCAACTGTACACCTAGCAGAAGCTTCAAAACCCAGGAGATATTCGGACCGTAACCCTATTCCCAGGTGATTTCAACGATGATATCGTCATCCGTATTTCTTGCGCCTCGCTGCGACTCTCCAAGGTCAATTCCACGCCACATGCACCTTCCCATCGGTAGAAACCTCGCAGCAGCTATGCGCCTAGCCCAACTGCGACATCGAGATCATGAACGCATCCTCTGGATTGACGCCCTTTGCATCAACCAACTCGACATTCTCGAGCGCAACGCCCAGGTTCACCGCATGAGCGACATCTTCAGACTCCCAAAGAGAGTCATATTCCGGTTAGGAGAAAATACGCACGACACATGCAGTGGGAATGCCTTGGAGACTTGGGGGAACCTAGGGAGGCAATATTTCCTCACTTTAGACCGACGCATTTTCCGCGCACCGGAGGCAACCGAGTCAACCTGGCGTCGCAAGGAGACCGTCTTACCCTACAGCGCCACAACTGGCTGGCCATCAAGAAACTCCTGAGCCGCTCTTGGTTCGCACGCCAGTGGATGGTTCAAGAAATTCGTCTCGCCAAACCCTCAAATGCCCTCATTCGCTGCGGGAGAAGCGAAACCTCCTCCACCCACTTCCGCAGTGCCATCGCCAACCTCTACATCAAATCATCCCTTCACCCCTGTCTCCCACGGTCCTTACTTCCACTAGACCTCGTTCGCCCTGAAAATGGTCGAACACCACTATCGGATGTACTTCTCTACCTTGGCAACTCAGGGTACGCAGACGTGCGCGATCGCGTCTTCGGTCTCCACGGCTTGCTTAGCCCGGTGTTTAAGGAGAAACTGAGACCGGATTACAGCAAAAGCGTGTACCAAGTGTACAGGGATACGTTACTTGCTCATTCAGGGCACGCTCAGCGCTTGGAGTTGTTGCAGAAGTGTTACTTGACCAAGTCAGAGACGCTGAAGAAGTCGCCGAGTTGGGTGCCGGACCTGAGTGGTTTGAGCGTGCCTACGATTGTGAAGTATCAGTTCGCGGCGGGGTTTTCTCGCTGCTACACCAAAACCCCCCCGAAAGCCCGAACGTGCTTACAGTGACGGGAGTGAAGTGTGCCACCATAAGGGAAGGCAACCATCGCGAGTGTCGAGCTTTGACGGCCTGGTGTTGATCAAGACATTGATCGCAGCCTATATTGATCCTCAAGCCCGAAAGACAGGTATCTAGATGGCAGGCTGGAAGCGAACACAAAAGCGGACTGGAGGCGAACGCGGTCGTTTTAAGTGGCTCGCGATGACGGCGACGACGACGATACGGACGCGGTGTCCCGTATGCCGTGGCCTAGGCGGTGACAATCGCGGTAGCAGCGGCTAGTGGCGTCGCGTACCTCTGTCCCTGGAGGTACCTCTGTTCCTTTCTCTGTTCGGTTCCTCTCCGTGTTCCTTCTTCGTCCTGTCTCGAGTCCTTGTGCTGTTACTGGAGTTTGAGTGGGGTCCAGTCTAAGGGAGCGATGGGGAGGCGACGACTCGGATGGCACAAGAGTACCTGTGGTGTTGCTGGTTCGGAGTCGGGATCGATAGTGCGATCTGATGGATGGGTCGAAGGAAAATGGCGAGATGGTGATAGAGTCCAACGGAAGTATGTGCATCGGCCCAGAAGCATTCGGAAAAATACTCGCTGTTGTTGACACACTGGGCCTGGGAAAATTTGAAGGCCACTTGTCGACAAAAGAGTACAGACTCTTCGCATCCTGAGACTCCTCGGCAGATGAAATGAAGTTGTCTATCGTCACTCCTTCCCGGGCTGTTCACAATGTGTGGAAGGCTCAGTGAACGATCTTTTCGCAACAGCCAATTGAGGTTTCCGAGACGCTTGGTCCATGTTCCGGGAACCCAAAGAACCGGTGCTTTCTGATGGTCCTGATGTCGAGAACTGCCCTCGCGATCCTTAGGGTACCACTATGTAGACTTTGACGGTATATATGGGGTCGGAGTGAATCGGTATCGGTGAAGGTGTAGGTGCCGAAGCCGCGGGCCGCCAGCGGCGTGACCTGGTCTTTAGCAGCAGCCTCCTTCTTCTCCACCTCCGAGGGCGAGACGGGCTTCAGCACATCGACGCTGTCCTCCGGGCTGAACTTGCCCTTCGTGGGCGGCAGGGAAGGGTTGGGCGGCCGTGTGTGGAGGTGGTTTGGGGAAGCTTCGTTACGAAAATCACGGTGGTGTGTCTATCCCATCATCTCTTTCTCTCTCAGTTGTTTCTCCATCTTGTTCCTATCTCTTTTTTCATCCTCTCGCTCTGTGTCGCACAAAGACTGTCAACATCCACCCAATCCACTGACGCTTCGGCCCTAGTGTATCGACGTGTCAAGTTAGCAAGGTGCCAGACCTAAACATGTGCTTCCGGTCTCGGCTACCGCTCGATGCGGTTGACCAATGTATTTGGTGACCCTTGTCAGTTAGGTTTCAACCAAGGACTCGTCTCAAGGCCGGACTCGCAGATGGGTATTGAGAAGCCAGGAAGAAATCGTGATGCTCGTGAAGCAAAGTGCGGTGCAGGGCGATCAAGGCCTGCCATTGCTCATGGTTGATGGGCTTGTTAGTAGGATCGGTCTCGGCATTCTGGGCGTTGTCGACCTCGATACATTTGCTCTCGACCATAACGTGACCAGCATAGATGGCTTTGACCTCGGTGACAAGCTGCTCCTGGGAAATAGCGCGTGTCTCGGGCTGTTTGAGAAACCCAATCGATATATGTTCGGACTGAGTAGGGGTTCGACTGGGCTAGCACGGTGACAATCTCGCACAGCGATTGCACGGGATTGGCCGGGTTGTGGTCGTGGTGATATCGGTACGGTGGCTCTCCATCACGGACTGCATGCGAAGGTCCAGCATGCTGGAACCGAAGACGATGTACAGTTCAATGCTGTTTGTTAGCGCGGTTCTTGCGACAGGGGTCTGCAGAAATACACAGTAAAACAACGGGACAACCACATTCGAAACGGAAAACTGGATAGAGTGTATAAAGCGTCCAAAACGCATTTGGTTGATACCAAATTCTTCCATGAAAATTGGTGGAATTGTGGTTGAGTTGCGCAGAATGCGTAGTGAAGTCCCGCGCTAACGAACAAACTAGGGTTGATGTATATGTCGATGAATGCCAAAAAAGTGATTCACGTACCTTCCTTTAGGTTTCAACAGAGACGCTCACTATTTCCGAATGTTCCTCGAGCGTGCATCCACGGTCGACCAGCAGAAAGCTGAGAGCGTGATGCGGGGAGACAAGGCGAGGAAGCTGAACGGGAGGGTTTGCAGACTTATATGTCAAGTTGCAAAGATGAGGGCGCGAGGGCAAGGCAACCTTTGGTCTTCGCACAGCCTCATTTAAGACTCGGACCAAGGGGACTTTGCTGGTTCGCAGGACCGATGCAGAGCCCCATCAAGATGCGCGCACCCTAGGTACACGTGTACTTGGCAGAAGTGGTTCGCCAAAAGTCTCGGCAAGGCATCCCGTTCCGATGGGTGGGTGGGTTGCTTTGGTGAGCGATGAGTGGTCAGAGAGGCTACCAATGTGAGATACCACACCCCATATGTCCTATTCAGGCACAGTCAACAAGAACCGAGCTGAACAGTGGAATAGGCAGTCTTGATTACCTCGACAGCCAATGAATTGAGTGCTTGATGTTTAACAATTCTAACGTGTCCCAGTATTATCCTCGAGTCAGTCCCGACCAGGGCTTCTATCCCGTTTCCTCCACTTCAAGCTAGAGGCACTTAGTGTAGACTGTAGAGGTACTGTGGTGAAAGCCCTGATCCATACCGGTACGCTTCTTGCCGGGTCTGGCTACTATCGGATCTGATTTTGCACCATGTTGCCCATCCATCCATCCATCCCAGTGGATTATCGTGGTATCAATTTTCTGCTTTATCCTTCCTCGTCGCTCTCTTGCCGTTTGATGCTCACCCTGCAAACATCTCAGGATTTCATTTTGTTGGCATTACGGCCCTGGACGCAGACCCCAAATGGCGACTACAGATATGAAGAGATTCATGAGGGTCATGTTGACTAACATCATCGGGATGTATTGACGAAGACTCAGTGCTCGGTGGTTTACGCCCCTTGGAGATGCACAATGGTCTCTTATTCAAGTCTCCACAACATATCTTCGAAGAGACCATCTCCTTCAGCCCACATCAAACCCCCCTGGCACGAGACAGACACCTTGTCGCATGTTGTCGGTGACTACGACTTTTCCTTTTATGCCAACATAACATATATAAGTATCGACACCCCTCGTGCTTCCATTTTTCATGTTCATGCTGGGAGGAGCCTTCTATCTGCCACCTTTCACATCACTTTCTTCCTTCCATCGTTCACGTAAACACAATCATCAAGGCCTGCCTCCGTCCCTTCTCCCATCCCCACTGTCTCATACCACAGCTCCGAACCATCATGCCGTCCCACAATAACTCAACTCCGACAACAAGGAAGGCGCAGGGCTGCTCTTCCACTAGTTGCCCTAGGTATGCACGAAGGAACACCATTGCAGGATAGCACTGCATTATGCTCTCCTCCAGTCTAACATGATCTCGCATTAGCAAGCGATCGGTTCTTCCACAGAGTGGCTCCATGTCCACCGGGACCAGAACCGTCGGAGGGTCCAACGTGTCCCGGTCAGGATCTGTTGTCAATATTCCCCTTGACGACGGCTCTCTCCAGCACCAACGCCTAGCGGAGTATGAGGCGCAACGCGTCTTGGATGACGGCAATGCCTATGCTCGGTGCCAAGACAGCACCAGTACCACCACCGCCAACAGAGACGAGGCAGCACGCATAGCTTTCCATCAGACTCGCGCTGCCGAAGCCATTCACCAGTTCAACAATACCTTCAATCGCAAGTAGTAGTTATCTATGTCGCTTGTTATAGAGACGTTGATTTACGGTTCCTTTCATCCCGTCATCTGCGAAACGACGATCCTCGAGTCAGGCCCGCTCGCTACTCCACCGTTCCCGCACGCAGCGTCCCGCACATCCACCACGCTGACACAAACCTCGAAATTACAACCAATCACATTTTGAGTTTGCATCCCAAATAGGAAAACCATTGCTCAAAACACTTACACCCACGCCTGGACCGCGGCTCCATCAATTGGAGAAACATTCTCGAACGTCACAGCGGCGTCCCGTCAGGCCCATATATCTCGTTAATTCGGAACAATCTCCCAAACTCTACAATGCATAAGCTCAAATACACATCTGCTTTCATTTGTACGACTTCTATCACGATACTACCGGATTCATTTCGTTGTCGCTTATCACCAAGCCCCGCACATGTTTTGCTGCTCAAAAACACACTCAAACGGCAAAGCCTTTCCTTTGTTACCAGTTTCGATCATAACGACAACCACAATACACGAACTACTGCGCACAGTTCGGAATGTCACTCTTTCTGTTCCATTTCATGCCATCTACGCTACACACATCTGACGACGATCTATCGCTTCCTTTCCTTCAACATTTGGCCCATCTCTTTTCCCTATATTGTCGCTCAATCTCACTTCATTATTGGCCACAACATCTCTGCCTATGCCCAAGGACATCTCTACTTCCCTAAAGCACCGATCACCACCAATTCCAGGAAGCAAAACAGTAGCCAAACCACCCAACCCCGCACGGCAAGCGGGTCGCATGTCACACCTAGGTCGCTGGGAGCCGACAAGACCACGGACAACGGTCACCACCCAGACCCTACACGCCGCGTTGTCTTTCCTGTCATAACGGCTCCTGGAACCGACCAACTCTCATTTTGCATTCTCACAGAGGTGTCCATACTGTAGTCACCAACGGTGCGGTGCTTGCTGCGCCGGGAGGAAGTTTGTTGGAGAGTTGGAGAAAGAGTTGGAGAACCCAACGCCAAGCAATTGATGCAGAGTTTAACGACGCACACGACGTACCCCAAAAGGTACATTGTTTCCTTTGCATTTTCAAGCGAGCGACGGGGAGCTGTGAGACCTATATTATTGATGAGTTCTTGGATGAAATGATACACAGGAGCGACTGGATAGAGTGACGGCTAGATAGACATAAAATTCTTGAATATCACGCCATCGGTTCAGAATCTCCTTCGCCTTCGTCCCTAAACAGGGTCAGGCCGAGGAACTTCGACGGTTTCTTGGGGTACTCGCCATGCCTGCTTCTCCAAATCTCCAACTTTCAAGCACCCCTCATGTGGAGAAAATCCCGTCGTGCCCGCTGCTTCCCGTGGTACTCACAGAGCAGACTCGGAGTGCGGTGCAATGCGATCAAGGCATGCCCTTGCTCACCGGAACATTGCACGACAGTACCTACTACCCATCTGTGCCATGCATCCTCTGTACGATCTTAATTCCACTTACCCGCTGTTACATATAAGATGTGCATACATCCCACATAGTGCCATGTTATAGGAATACCCCATATCGGTAGTGGTGTCCTAACCGGTAAAGCTGAAAGGGTGGTTCTTTTGAGAATGATGAATTGCTCCTATGTATTGATCCGTAGTCTGTTTCCCGCCTGCCATGCGAATTAAGTCTATATTAATGCCGAAGCCAATACTGCGCCGAGTTTCCTTCCCCTGCCCATGCTTGCTTCGATATCCTATTTCTTGCTCCATCCCAATGCCCGCCATATATCAATCCCACCCATCGTCTACCACTTTACATCTCCATCTCCTCGACATCGGTCTGTTCTTTAACCCTCCACTCTCCCACCACGCCCACCCCTTCCACTTCCTTCTCCCTCACGTACCCAACACCCCAATCCCTCCGTCCCGTTAGCAAACCCCTACAAGCCTCCAACCTAGCATAAAGCGCCAACTCCTCTCTCTCCTTTATCCCCTCTTCTCTTCCAGTTAGCCGCTCTCCCTGGGCTTTATTAACAGAACCATAACATTCCAAGACCCCCCAGTCCAGAACCTCCAAAACCCCCCTGCCCCACTTGTCTCTCGCCCGCACGTTAGCCCCCTGCTCCAATAACACACTCAAAGCAGTCTTCCTTCCCAGCGTAGCCGCCATTAGCAAGGGCGTTTCCCCTCTTCTGTTCCTCGCTTCAATGTTCGCTCCGCCTCTTATTAGTGTTTCGAGGATACTTTGGAGAGTGCGAGACTTATCGTCTTCGTGGTCAGGAATATGCTGAATGAAGGCCATAAGGGGGGTGGTGCCGGATTTGTCGTACGCGTTTGGGTTTACGCCTACGGTGCTGTGTCCAGAGGAAGGATGGAGGAGGGAGTGTAAGTGGCGGAGGCGAGACGGAAGGGGGTTTTCCTTTTCTGTCACTAACCCGAAGGTACTTGTGATAGGAGAGGGGTGGGAAGTGGCGCCGGGGGATTGAATAACGTGAATAGGGGTGAATTCCGATGAGAGTGATGAGTGTCGGCTGCGCTTTTGGGGACGGCAACTGGACGTGGATGATAAGGCCGAACGTTGCTCGTCCATGCTTTGTTGGTTGATGATGGCTTCTGCCAGACAGTGCAAGCCGTTACGACCTTCCGAGTCCTCGGCAAGGGGGTTGGAATAGGCTGAGTGGATAATTTGGATTAAGCGGGCGTGGTAGGCTAGGAAGGGTCCTTCATCTGCTGGAGAGGGGATACCAGCGATGCTGACGCTGGGGGAGGGGACCCTGGAGGGCGTGCTAGAGCGGTTGGGGAGTTCATGTGGGGTGTAGTAGATGGGGCTGCCGTAGATGGGAGTTCCAGGTTGTAGAATGGTCGGGCCCGGCTGGACATTGGCGACTGGATCGAAGCCGAATGCATCTCGAGATAGTGGAATGGCGACATTGCAATATGCTAGGATATCGGTCAAAACTTCCCGGTCTGCTACCAGGGATGCCGCCCGGTGGGAGAAGGTACGGCCATAGACATCGGTGATATGGAAGATGTCCTGATTGGACTGACGGACAATGTCAAGAAGTCTTCGCAGAGACGACAAGGCGCTCGGAACAATGGTAAACCATTCGGGGCTCAAAACATGAAGAAACGTCTGGTTGGCAGTGTTGGTAAGGCCCAAGGCATTGCCAGCATATGGTACGAGCCGAAACAATTGCTCTTGACAGCCATTTGTGGCAGCAAACAAGTGAAGCAGGGTGTTGCCAAAGGGATCACGCAACTGGCACACCTCCGACGATGGATTCCTGACCAGGTCGCCAACTTCTTCCCGTATCTCTCCGGTTGGTGTCAGCCATGAGCCTTCTTCTCTTGTCGTTTCCGCTACGATTGCGCACCAGCAAGTTCCGCTACCATGCCCGAATGCTGGAACTTCAGCACAGTTCAGGGTATGGGCAGTCAGGAAATCCCCTGGTACCGCAAAGCCCGGTGTTGGAGACACCTCGAAGGTGTCAATGTCTGTCTCTGGAAGCTCGCAAGATTCGGCCCACCAAGAGTGTTGTTGTATCTCTTCAAGGTCCGACCCACTCGCTATCGTGAAGTTGTCAAGCAAGGAGCACACCTTTTCGGCATATAGCGTCGAACAGTCGGATATCCTTCGTTGAACCTCTCTAGGTTGTGGTCGGCCGATGGTATGGTTTGGTGTTCGCTTGCGGATGGTAGACCTTGACAGACTGTCAATGCGTTGATCCATCTCAATGCGTGACTCCGGGCGCAGATAACGGGGGTCATTGTCGAGCATTTTATGCACTGTCTTTTGGGCCGAGTTTTTTCTGGAGACCGGTCAGCCACCGTTGACTTTCCAGGGAGCGGTGCTTTATCACATACCGGGGAGCGAAGAGATCATCTTCAAGAACCTTAATGATCCTTCCGATGGACAAGGTTGTGTAAACATACAGTCTGGCCAACTTCCGTGACCTCGACACGGTCCACTGAGGTGGCCGCCCAATTCTTGTGCCCCCAGGAGAAGCTTTGGGGGATGAGTTTCCAGGAGAGGACATAATAGACGAGTATAAGGAGGACGGGGATGTTTATCTCACTTGAGACCGAGAGGGTGGTGTCGTTCTTCGGGGATGTAGTTCCTCTCCGGGGACGTGTACCATCATATACCTGTGTTCATCCCCATGTTGGTCCCCGAAGAGTACTCACATGCCACATGGCGACCCGGTCACATTCTTTGACAAAGGCCGTAAGCTCATGGCATGGATTGTTCATTGTGTGATGCTGAACTGGGGTGTTCATCCTCGTAGGAGCTAACTGATAGCCAAATGCAGACGGAGCGGCGATATTCGACGGCAGACTTCAGATACGTACGGTAACGTACCGTCTAGCGAGGATGACAAGGGTATTGTGGGACAGTTGAACTGGTAATATCAACCGTTGTGTTTTGTATGTTTGGCAAAAAGGGGTTGCCGAAGTGTAAAAAGTCGGGTTGTTGGGTCTGTTGTAGCGCGGCCAGGTCCTGGACAGTAAGGGGATGTGTTAGCGGGTTTAGGAAAGCAAAGGCGAGGGAGGAAAGGTAGCCAAAACAGGAAGAGTGTACGTCCGCAGAGTGTCAGTACCAACCTGTGGAACGGTAGTCTCGGCCTCAAGAACGGGCTCGGGAATTGCCGAGTGATCGGGTTGCGAAGCAACGGTTGACGGGCTGATAGAAGGTGGAAGCCACAGAGAGGATATGGTGCGAGAGCATGCATTTTCCACGCGGTCTTTCATGCAGCAATGGTCGAGAGTGAAAGCGAGGATAAGGTTGCGGACGGTTACATCGGCGATCGGGTGCACCAGTCGCCTTGTAGATCGACCGTTAGCTGTTGGCTGCGTTCGCCCATCCGATCCGGTAGGTTGGCGCAGCTAACGATGCCTGTCCTCGATGTATTTGGTGTCGAAGGTTGCACACCCTCCCCCTGACAGGGACAACGTCCAAACTCCGAATTCCTTCTAGAAAGCTTCCATGCATTCCTCTCGATATTACGTGCATGGAACCGGGGCCTCTTGAGGGGTCGCTGCAACCCTTGTCCTTGCCGTCATTCATGGCATGGGTCATAAGGAGGCCGTTATACCTGACCCGAGTATGTTTGCTTGTCCCAATCAAGTCAACCGCATGTTTCAGCTCGCAGTTATTCGTTCTGGGAAGGTCGCCTGGCGGGAGAACCGATCGAGTCGGAGCTGAGCTCGAGTTGCAGAGGAGATTGCTCGGTAATATCTGCGAGAACACGATCATCAGCTGAGGCTCCGCGGGCAGTAATATCGACCACGCATGTTGGGGGAACGGAGACGGTCCAAGAACCACGTGGTCGAGTGTCATCCACAGTTCTCTCTCTTCCAGAACTTGCGATGACGGCCGTGGCCGGGGTAGGTCGCAGGACCTGCAGGGAGTCCAAAGTTGCGTTGTTTGTTGGCTTCCACTTGAGGGATGCCTGGACTCCTAGAATTCCCCTCGCCCTTCACATCCGGCCAGGATCGCACTTACATCACTCGCGGCACGCACTCTATCAGTAATGCTTTGCGGTGGCCATCGTGACTTGTCGCGTTTCGGGTCTTTGTCGACGAGTGATCGGGCAGCATGAGCACACGGGACAACAGCGTTTGGCGGACATTGTTCGGTCGAGATCTCCGAAGAGACGGAAGTGCGGTGACTGGTAGAATGACAGATGACAACGTGAGGAAATGAGACGGAATAACCGTACGTAAACAGGGGCGACGCGAAGAAGCAAAGCAGACGTTTGAGGCTTCCATTCGTAGATAGCCGGAACAAAAGCGGAAGGCACAAAGGGTACGTGTCCCACGTTGGCTGCAAGGCTACGGACGGATACTTCCAGGCAGCAGTGCATTTCGCAGACAGACGCGGCAGGAACACTCGACTCCAACATCTGCCGACCGAACTTCGCCAAAACCAAAAGACCAAAAACAGGACAAAAATAACAATGACGATCCTCACTCAAGTTCTGCCGAAGCGGTAGACCAGGCATCAACCGTTTGGCACCGTAGTGCCAAGTAACGCTATAAAGAACCGATCGACTCTCCGATGGGACTCCGAGATACAAACATGCTAAACAGCAAGTCAAACACGGAGGCGCACTCGACCATTTTGTTTCAGCCCAACGTCACCATCACCTCCAGATCCAGTCCTACTCGGGTACGTGACCACTCTCTCCCCTCCGCATTCCTTTACCAAACCACCAGCTAACCTTTTGCTCGACAGACTGCCCTTGACAGCGAGACCACTCTAGTTCTAGTTAATCAACCCAAAGAACTTCAACATCACCTGCTCATTCGTCGGTGCCACATGCCCCACGCCTGCGCCCATATACCCAACCAGCTTGCTGCCATCTCCATACACGATCTGCGTATACGCCTGGCTCGGCACTCCGGTGACATTCCTGGAAAACTCCACCCCCAGCACGTTCGACCACTGCTTCAGGGCCTCCATTGCACACTTTGGATACACCAGCGTGTCGGCGGCGCCATGGATAATCTGCATCCTTGGTCTGCGCCCCGTATATCCTGGGTAAGAATTCCTCACAAAGTTGCCCCATTCCTGCGGAGTGTGCTGCAGTCCCCTGGCGCAGGTCTGGTTGGGCGAGAAAGGAGTAGCCGACCCAGCACCGGCGAAACAAGCGTGCGCAACGCCCGAGTACGCAGCTCCGGCCTCAAAGACCTCCGGGTAAGTGGCGGCCATGACGTTGGTCATCATGCCACCGGAGGAGGTACCCATGACATAGACGCGCGAAGCGTCGGCGTTGTATTTGGCGATGGTGTAGTTCACCATGGCAACGATACCGAGGGAGTCGCCGCCCGCTCCGTGCGTGAGAGTAGCAGGGTCGTGAACTCCCCAGCAGTTGGACATGTTGGGCGTGCCGGGGTAGATGAGGATGAAACCGTTTTGGTCGGCGTAGGAGGGGAGGCGTGTGCCGGAGTACCAGGAAGGGGCGGTGCCGCCACAGGCGTGGAGCTGTCGTTGCCTCGTTAACATCGCGGTTGTGTGGGAAGAAAGAGGAAAGTACTCACAGCCACGATAATGGCGGGCTTTGTGGCCAGCTTGTCAGGGACGTAGGTGTACATCCGGATGTTGGTTGGGTTACTGCCCCAGTTCGTCACCTGCTGCAGCGAGGCACAGAGGCCTGTGGCCGCGGTGAGGGCGAGCCCGAATAGTGTTTTGGGCAACATAGTGAAAAAGGCGAAGGAAGTGGTTGAGGTGTTGGTAGATGATGGCTAACTGCTTGCTTTCCCCAGATTCTTGATCCGAACTGGCATGGCGCCAGACCATTTATACTTCAGTTATCATCCAAAGCACCTCTCAGAGGCCAATGAATCTCCTCTTTCACTGTCATCGAAGTGGCGGTACAAGAGCACAACTCCCAACTCCGTAAGCGATGTTGCCTTCGTGCAAGGGAACGAGAGTCTTGAGGTACATTCGGCAAAACATGACACACGCACAGGTGGCGGATAAATGCCCTCGTCAACCCGTCACAACGTAGCATTTCCCCAATTGTGCAGTGTCGCGCAGATTTTGGTATGGTACCCCAGAGCGTCCAAATAACCTTTTGACTTTTCGGAGCCAAAGAGCCGCAGCTTCGGCAAGTGGTGTCGGTAATTGGGAATAGCCTCACCGTTGACACTCGCGTGTCATTGGCGTGGGAGCAGGCTAGATGACTTCAGCCATGCTTTGTTTCAATGCCAGTGCATCGAAACAGCACCTCCTGCTCTCCAAGAGGGACTCAACGAGTTGATCTGACCAAATCTCCGGCGCTGTACCTCCCCTTTGTGATGGGGAATACCTTTCCCCATTCCCTGGCTAGGAACTCCAGTGTCATGCTGGTTTATGTCATTATTGGGGAGGGACACTCTGTTCCATTTGCCGCTAACTGTATCCGAAGTGACAGCGATGAGAGCCAGCATTGATCGAGCACATCATCCATATTGTGAGTCTTCATTGAGGGCGAAATGCGGTCATGGTCCGAACCTGCAACGCCGTGTATCCGGACGGCGAGCTATTGACAGTTCCAGAGTAGATGTTACACATCCACATCTTGTTGGATTGACTGACTTCAACGTCCTCCTGCGGTTTCATTGTCCGTTTTCATGGTGACAACTTGTCCCACTTATCTCTGGACTTTTACACTCCCTTCGTCACAATTACGGTCAGTTCCAAGGCTGAGTCAAGATTAGTGCCTTGAGGAGCCTGTGGAAGTGTTTGGACATGAATGCATCAACGCCTCCGGTGGTTCCAACATCGCCATCCAGGTCCAGTGACCGGGGACCTGTAACTATCCACACCGTCAGCCAAATGGCCCTTTGAAGTTATCCCTTGGGCGGCTTTGACCAGCGTTTGGCCGACCGCGCCGTGCCAACATGGGGAACCCTTTGTTCCCCATTCCCAAGCTTTGAGCGACCAACTGGCGATTGTCCACTCAGCTAGACGCCCTCTTCCGTCAAGTCACAATGACTTTACTGGGCGCTTTGAGCACGAAGTTATCGCGATGTCAATGCCAGTCAATAATGGAAGCGCCGATATGTCGCCTATTGTCGACTGCGCTTTTTACACTTCTTGCGCCAGTTCAAGAATACCAGCAATGGCGACATCGAGGTGGAAGTTATAAGGGTGGAGCAGCTGTGTCCTGTGTAGTGGCCGGAGGAATGAGGTTGAGTAGACGGGACACTAGTGGCGAATGACTGGAAGGCGGGTGCTGGACTTGACACTGCGCTAGCTTGGTAATGAAAGGCAAGTTCGATTGTCGGTGGAACTGAACCGAATCGCAATGCCGTGGCCTAGCTGAGATGCTTTTCCTCAAACCTGCGGCTGCGACAACCCGGCTGGAGGGATTCGCCCTATCGTACCTCATATGTACACTCATAGATAACATCCTCCTCTGCTCGTTTTTTTCCAATTCTAACCCTTGAACATTCCCCCCTTTTTGAGGAACGCCTGCATCTCCTCTCTCTTCACCTCCAGCCACCCTTCCACTTCCCCCTTCCCCATCTCCTTCCCTTCTTCTCCGTACCCCAGCCTCACCAACTCCCTAACCAACTCTCCTTCCACTCCCTTAAATACCCCCAGTTTCTCCACCACCCCAAAACACCTCGACGCTCTACTCCCCTCCAGCACACCCGCTATGCTCACTGGCAATGGTCTGCCTTCTGCCTCCAACTTTTCTTCGGCCTCTCGGAATTTCTGGCGGTAGAGATCCCTCGCCTTCTGCTTTTTGACCGTCTTATCGTATTCGGGGTGCTTTTCGTCACGAAGGATCGAGGACTCTTGCTGAGAAGAGAGCAGAGGGAAGGGAACAGGGTAGTAAAACACCTCCCACGGAGCGGACTGGGCCATCTCCCAGTCTATGATAGCTAGGAAGTCGTAAGTGTTAGCGGAGGAGGAATCAGGGGAGGTAGAGACCAGGATGTTTTGGATGCCGAGGTCCATGTGGTTAAAGGGGAAGGGGCCGTTGACGGCGGGGGCAGAGGGCGGAGAGCGGAAGAGGGGGGAGTTATGGACGAGGTCACGGAAGATGAAATGGCCTAATTTGTTGAGTTCGGAGGGGGATTCGGGATCGGGATTGGTTGAGTGGGAGGGTGGTGATGGGGATGATGAACGGTGAAGAGTAGCTTTGAACCTGGCGTCGGCGATGTTGCGAAAGTACTCCCAGCTTGAAGACAAAGGGCCGCGGTTAGCAAGGCCGTTGATGGATGCCGTTGCTATGGGGCCAATGGTTGGACCTTTCTCCGGGAAATACTCCGATATGGAACCGATGGTTGGGAAGGCGAAGGAGGCGAGTTCGGCTTGGGCCATCGTCCATTGCGACATGATGTGTTCTTGCGTCTTGATCTGCTCTATCGTCAGCACCTCCTTCCTCTGTCCACTCCAACCACAGCGGGAACGAAACCCACCGGAAAATCCCAAACATCTCCTCCTGTGTGTTCCACTGTAACCCCAAGGTAACCTCTTATCAGCATATACGGCGCCCCCACCCTCCGCGCCTGTTCACTCCCAGGTTTCTCAACTGCATAATACTTCGGAAACGGAAAAGTCTTTATATTATCCCTGAGGAAAGCTATCGTCGCTACTTCGCACTGCACTAGATATGTCTCCGCCTCTTCTGCATGGTCGCCTTTACCCTCATGCTCTGGATGATTGGGCAGGCGTACGCGGGCAATAACAAGACGCCGATCGTCGGGCGTAGAAAACTCGAAGCAGCACCAGTACTGCCCAGCAGAGAAGCGGTCAGAAAGCCTGACAGGAGAGTGCAGCAGCTTTTCAACGTGGGATTTAAGGGCATCTTTGTTTATGGAGGACATGAAGCGTTCGAGACGGTCGCGCATTGGGCCGTTGTCTTTCCAGTCATCGTAGGAATTCCAGCGGTCGGAGGGACGCTGTTTCTTGGGCTGTTCGTGTGGGAGGGGGGTGACGGAGGTGGACTTGTCGAGTCGAGAATTCTGACGGAGGAAAGCCATGGCGGTGGTGGTGGCCGCTTACACGGGGCCGGGCAGCGGGAATAGGTGGTGAAACCGAATTCGGGCGTTGGTGATGGCAGAATTTGTTACTTGACTGGAAAGCCCAGTTGAGGATGGGCTGATCTCCTGAGCTGGAGTTCGATGTATGTCTCTCTGGGGTTTGTTGGAGAGTGACGGAATCAGAGGGGCGTGACCATGAGGGGGAATGATGTTTACAGCCACTATCCCTACAACATGATGTCACCCGTATACCATCGCCTTTGCGCGCAATCCCACGGCTTTGCGACAACCAGAAGCCTTATATCGGAAGAGCAATTCTATCCCAAATGGGTAAGTTGGTTGGAATTGGTATCAACGGCATTCTAGAGCAACTTTGAACAAACGGAAGATTATTCAGCATTCCTCGATGGGCATATCGCCAGCGACGACGACGATGACGGATGAAGCCGATTTGACAGACGAGAGAGCTCAGCGTTCGGCGATAACAACAATAACAACATATCGTCACGATATAACGAGATAAGTAGCGACAATTGAACTGGCATTTGCGAATTGAACCGTTCTCCTTTGTTAAGGACGGTAGTGATTATTTTGTGTGAAAACGAAACCGCAAAGTTGCCAGCTGATGCGCTTCGGCGTGTCAAATTGACATTCGTCATCGTTTTCCCCATTGATACGGATGTTTTCTTCCTGGCATAGATTGATATTCTTTTGACCCATTGCTGGGCACCCACGTTGAGAGATCGTTTTGTATCTCAAAGATAGGTGGGAATCAGTGGAGGTTACATGTGTTTAGCTTGTGCGAGGCCATCATTATGTTTGGTATCGACGTTAAGAGGGGTAGATTGAATGTCAACTAATAACAAGCGGTTGTATAGTGTAGCGGTTATCACTCCGGATTCTGAATTCCCTCAGAACATTCCGGCAACCCCGGTTCGATTCCGGGTACGACCTCTTTTTGACCCTTTTTCTTCTAGTTTTTTTCTTTTCGCGTCGCCAAGCTTGAGGCCGTTTTCTTAAGCTGGGGTTTCTGCGGCCGCACAATAACAAGGTTGTATAGTGTAGCGGTTATCACTCCGGATTCTGATTCATATTGGACGTTCCGGCAACCCCGGTTCGATTCCGGGTACGACCTGATCTTTTGCATTTTGGTTATCCTGTCAAGCGTTTTTTTGCTTCCAGCAACAGCCAAAGTTTCAGGAAGAACAAGATTATCACACGCGAGAGCAACATACAGCTCCGCCGCAAATGCCTGTCAACGTTTTTCATGCTGACATGGGCAAGACGAAGAACATAAGAGGCATGGTGCATCAGCACTTTTTGCTGCAAGAAAGGGAACATGGGAGATGTAACCTTGTAAATTTTCAATAATCCTCTCAGAATGAAGAGCACTTGACATCTGACCCAAGACATGAGCAACAAAATGAAAAAAATGTAGTGGTGTGCACAGCATTTCGCCAGCTAACAAGCTGAAGCTTGAAAAAAAAAGGAAAAAGGTAGGTCGTACCCGGAATCGAACCGGGGTTGCCGGAATGTTCTGAAGACATCAGAATCCGGAGTGATAACCGCTACACTATACAACCTTCACAGGCGGGTGGGGACTGCTCGCTGTTGAGCTGCGTCCTGGGAGTGTGTCTTTATAAACCCACGTATGCCCTAATCAAGGTGGAGATCGGGCATGTAGTGGACTTGTGCTCCGGACGGGACCCTGTGTGCCTGGAAACGATGAGGCCGGGGGTGGCCCGCTCCGGAGGGCGGAGATTCCACAGGGGTTGGAGATGGGACGTCATGGGCGAAGCTGTTGCGATGAAAATGCTTGTTGAGCAACGTGCATGTGTAAAAGATCTGGTATTCAGTAAGCGCATTGTACCCTGTGCTTCCGCGACTGACGACCATCATCATGTATACTGTCCTTGCCACTTGGCAAGTACGGCTCCGCGAAGACGATGTCAGAGCCGCGCAAGCGTACCATAAGCCACCGCCCAACTGGGAAGCTTGTGCACCTTGGCGCAACAAAGGATCAGTTGCACCCGGGCACAGGTTCGGCAGACAACCGGGTAGTGTAGCCGATATTGTGTGATGGCTGTCATCCCTTCTTTCAGCTTTGACTATCCGTTCCCAGTTCCGAGCGACTCTAGAGACGCCACTAGGGCCTGGAACAGAAGCCACGGGTATACCCTTCCGAGCCGCCCGCGTGGGTTTCTCGAAGCCGGCACGGGTTGATCATGTCTCTCAATAAAATATGAAAGACCCGGAGGAGGTTGCATGGCAGTTTCGCACTGGTAAGCGTGCGACTGTGACACGGGCTTGGCAGTGGTTCTTCAGCTCTTGGGACTCGGGATGGGACCGTGTTTCATATTTTCGTGGCGGCGTATGTAGAGGTTTCGGTCGTCGAGCTTCGATGATATGTACCGGGAAGCCGTAGCCAAATGTAGCGACGATTCTCGGTCGGCACCGTTGATTGTGTACTGGTATGGATCATGGTCATGGCTGCGATTGTGGCTGTCGAGGTAGGTAGCGTAAGGGTATGCCAGGCCTGGAGAGCAACCATTGGAACGCGATATCGGGCCAATATGCTTTGACAATAACAGTCTGTTTAGACGAGCATGATGTTAGCAGTTGCTCGGTCATGACCGGGTAGCTCTAGGGAAAGGCATTGAGTCCCGAGAATAACTTTTCGATAATTGGCAGTGATTGTAGTCGGGTGATGTTGCTGGTCGGCGGTCGCCAATCCCTTGCACTCGGGACGCGGATCAGCGTTGATGCCCCGGGACGAAGGCCATGAGATGGTCGAGCCTTGCGCCCAACGGACCGGGGAGGAAGGGGGGGGGGGGGACGTTACGATTTGCGACTGGAGATTGGGCTTCTGGGCTGAAGGTAGCGAACGTTCGAGGAATGGAAGACGATGGGGAGGACAAGGAAACAATCGAATTGCAATCGACAGGAGAGCAACACTGAAACAGCGACGAAGCTCCAGGGAACAGACAGGGCAGACACTTGGCAGGGCAGCGGCAGGCAGTGACTGGTCGATGAGTGGTCGGAAGAGGTTGGGGGGACCCAGACATTCTCGTGCATGTCAATCATGTGCGACAGGGGCACGATAAGCGGAGGACCCCATAATAACATGCCCATCAACCAGGAACCAACGCCAAGGAACGGCCGAAGCTGTGGAGACACATTTCGAGAAACACAGCACGGACCTTTCTCATCGTGTGATGGACGACAGATGGAAAAAAAGGGGACGGGAGGTCTGAGATCAAACAATGGTTGTTGTTGTTGTTGTTGTTGTTGTTGTTGTTGTTGTTGTTGTTGTTGTTGTTGTTGTTGTTGTTGTTGTTGTTGTTGTTGTTGTTGTTGTTGTTGTTGTTGCTGTTGACATCTCGAGAATGAGATAAAAGGGCATTGGAATGGCTAGAGGTAGTGTCGGGTGATATCAGATCTTCATCTTGGGCTGTCTTGGGGACTTGGATGAGGACGAGGGACATCAAAGTGAAGTGAGGGAAGAGGGAGGGATGCCAGGATTCGAGATTAATTCTAGAGGTACCATGGAGCTGAGAACTGTGAGAGTCCCGTCCCCGGACATGATGGCGGATTCGACGGCAAGCCACGTTGGATGGTGGTAGTGCTAGAGAGTTAGCCTCCTCTGTCCATGATATCTTTGCTCTCGGCCGAAGACCAAACGCAAATTTGCGAGTCTGTCTAGAGATGGTGGCTGTGGTTCCCTACGGTAGAGTCCAAGACAGGAAGCACGGGGATGTGGGAATTTGGTTGATGTATTACTGTAGGTTTTCCTCCTGTAAGGTTATTTCCCTTCTGTCACGACCTGACATGATTGCTTTTTCCGAGTCGATGAATTTCCCACATCCATCACTTTCATCCCGTCCGGGTCATGGTTAACCAGCCAGGGGCTGCTGTCACTATCATCGGATGAATCGACCCAGTCAAAGTCAGGATGACATGCGCCAAAGAAGCAGTCACAACATTGACAGTTCTCGTCGGGCACCTTTCAGCTTGTGTTTGTGTAATGTATTGTTGTACTTTACAAGTTCAAGTGTTTAAACCCCTTTCGTGACCCCTGTCGCCAATCTGGACCGTCAGTGGACTTTTGGTGCTTTTAGCGCATTGCGGTAAAATTGGGTAGGTGGCCGGGCACCTGTGCGGTACCAGGGCACCTCACTCACGAATCGCTGCAGCTTCAACCTTGCACAGCAACGAATTGAGAAGTCCGTCCCGTCGCTCATTCGATTCTCACTCCAGTTCCAACCACGAAACCCACGACTCGACGACGAGCTCACGTCCAAGCTCCTGTCCTCAGCACATCCAGGACCCTCAATCACCGACCGAATACGCTCGCTTCGTTCTACAGAGAGAGAGCCACTGGCCCGTCTCCTTTCACAAATCATCAGACACCCAGACAGCCCAGGAGGGACCCAGCTGAGAGCAGCAGCCGCAGGTCCGGACGAACCACTCAGTCAGTCACCCATCAGTCCCTTGGATCCAGAGGTTCCGTTCACAGTGTATCTCGAAACCCCTCAGCTTAGCTGACCTCTCACAAGTCCAACCAGACAGACAGTCAACCACGACACATTCCATACCCCGACACCGACCCCGATTTCTCTCTCTTAATCGTAAACCCTACCTAATACCGGACACGGCTCAGTCCCAAGACGTTCGCTACAGAACACCTCGCACGCGACGACCGTATCGAGACGAACCGACCGAGACCGATCGACCGACCGAGTCAGTCTCTACTAGGAAACGCTGAGCTGAGCTCCAGGTTCCTAGCTCAACACACCCGCGAAGGCGACGGCGACGGCGACGGCGACATCTACAGCTATCCTCTTGTCGCAGTATCCAACACCCACCAGATAGCGCTCGAGACATAGATGCCTTTTACCTGGCCAACACAGTCAAGATGCCCTGGCAACCACTGCCCCGAATTGCCTTCGCCGTAGCTACATACCCCTTCACTGCCTCCAGCGCAGCCGACCTCCCCCTCGAAATCGGCGACGAGCTATACATCATCGAAGAGACACCGGATGGAAACTGGTTGAGAGGCTACCTGGTCGCCCCTCCAAGTCTGCTTGCCGGCCTGACCAGTGTCAAGGGCCAGACATTAGAGGCTCGCGTCTTCAGCGGCATCTTCCCCCGCAGCTGTGTCGAGGTACGCGAAGTGCTAGGCGAAAGCGACGAGACTGACGACAGCGAGCCCGACAATGGAGATCCAAATGGAGAGAAGAAGAAGAGGAGGAGCGAAAGAGTGGCAAAAGAAGGCCGATTGTCCGTTCCCGTACAACGCGATCCCAATGCGCCTCGACCACCTGCTCCCGTGCCCATGCTCAAGATTGGCGACGAGACACCCACTTCGGCTGCCGAACCTCTCATTGATGAGATCGCATCCTGCCTCCGCGAATGGCACTCAACAAATCTCCACGGGCTCCTTCTCTCTCGACAGTACGAAAAGCTCGACACTCTTTCCAAGCTGATTACAAGCCTCAACCTCTCGCGACAGCAGTTTCTACACAATGTCCTCACTACTTGGGAATACGACAACCTGCGGGAAAAGACGGTTTGGGATCTGGTCCGTGTCAACAAGCTCTGTGGAGGAGAGGTCATTGTGCGCGACCCAAATGCCCGTGGCCGTGTCATGACGGGCGATGATTCTGTCGTGGAAATAACCCAACTGCAGTCCGTCATGAGCCTGCTGGACGAGCCTCCAACAACCACACCCGAGTTGACGGCCTTGCACCATTTGATGGTGGACATCAAAATGTTTGCCGGCGCATCCAATGAGTCGACAACCCTGGTTCTTTACCTTGCAACCAAAGCACCCGGAGGAAGAGTAACGCCTCTGTCGGAGAGTTACATAGTCGATGTGCCAGCTGGCGGACAACTAACCAACCTAGCGCGGACCTCACAGATGCGCACGCTTTTTTCTGATCTCTCGTCTGCCGACATTGGTGATGTACAGTCCTCCAAATCCGAGTTGTTGTTGGTCGTCAAAATCCGGGCACCTCAGCCAGTTGTAGCAGCCAAGCCGACTTCTCGATCAGGCGGGCCCTCGAACAGCTCGCCCCAGGTATCAGCCAAAGAGTCAAAACCACCCCTGGCGTCTGGGAACAAGGCCTTGCGTAGGAGCATGGTTTGGGCCAACAAGAACACCCGGGGCGCGTTTACTAGGAAGAACTCGGACCTTGAGGCGTTGTCGGAGCAGGCGGAAGAACAGCAGACCAGCAATGAAGCTCTTGAAAGTAGGGAAGGAGGACCACCGAGTACCGCTAACTCGAATAGAGCAGGTCGTCCTTCGGTGGACGGCCAATCCCCACCGACTACAGCCGACAGGACGGTCGGCGTTGGAGTGCTGAAGCTGAACTCGATCATGAAGCAGCAGGGCGAAGAGGTCGAACATGTGGTCAACATCTGGGCGCCTTGCTCCAAGTTCCCATCGGACAGACACGGTGACAGCGAGGAGTGGGACCCACTAATAAAGGAGATATGCGACAGCAGATCAGGGCACCATGAAAGATCAAGGAGAGCCGAAAGGTTACAGATACGACTTCGGTCCTTCAACAACCCGGACGCCGACGCCCTCATCAAGATGACGCCTACGGTCTTGTCTGGGATCTGCAAGACCAACAAGATGGGTTTCTCTGGAGCACCGACCAAGCCACGATCGGACATCTATGTCACCATTGACGAAGCTACCTTGACCAGGCAGACCCTCCTGTCCCGGTACGGAGCCAGCGCGACATCGCTGCCCAACAGCATTCACGGCACCAACTTGCAGATCACCCTCGAGGTACGTCGGGCAAATGGCGAACGCATCGACTACTGCATATATCCCTCCTCCAAAAACGAAGGCCTGAGCACATGGAGATCAACAGCCGTCGACCGTGGAGACCCGTGGAAGCAGATCATCAAGCTTGTCCTTGCTCCCCAGGATGTCCATCAGTCACATGTCGTCATGTACCTCTCCGATGCGCCAAATCCTCCGTTCGCTGTGGCATACCTGCCTCTGTGGGATCAGCAGGCGTTCATCCATGACGGTTCCCACAATTTGTTGTTGTACAAGTTGGATGAGAACACGTCGAACGCTCAAGCACCTGCGGGAGGCAAGGGAGGATATCTGAGCTTGCCTTTTGCCTCCAACTTCCGCGATGAGCATGCCGAGGTGACTGGTCCGCTGGCTGTTTTGCGCATCGATACATATCTGTGCAGCACGAGGTTCTCCCAGGACAAGGTCGTGCTGGGCCTGTTGAAGGGCAAGGACTTGCCTCAGGAAGAGGTACCTGACATCCTAAAGGCATTCATCTTCGTTCCCGAAATCGAGGTTGTCAAGTTGCTGAACGATGTCTTGGACGCCCTCTTTGGCATTCTTGTTCATTACACCGGGAACGACGACCTTGAAGATCTCGTCTTCACTGCCTTGGTCAGAGTGCTGGACATTGTCCATGACAGGCGCTTCAACCTCGCTCCTCTTGTCGACCAGTACGCAGAAACCCGGTTCAATTACCCATTCGCCACGCCCTGTCTCGTCAGATCCTTCACCAGGCTACTGTCAAAACCCACAGAGCCCGAGACATCACGGAAACTGCGCGCCACGTTCAAGGTTGTACGGCACATCCTCAAGTTCATTACCCATGCCAGGGGCCAACAAAAGGAAAAGGAGGCTGGGATAGGGATCACTACCTCCAATCCCGGCTTCACGCGCCACCTGCGCACCATCTTCAAAGCCCTCGATGCTTTGATGCGCAACCAGGCACCTGTCTTGGTGGGCAGCCAAACGCTTGCCGTCCAACATTTCCATACGTGGCTACCCGAGCTCACCGGATTATTGACAACCGAGGAGATTCTCCATATCGCCATCGACTTCATGGACTCTTGCTCATCCGTCAAGGGCAAGCTCGTGCTGTACAAGCTGGTCCTCATCATCAACTACTCCAAGCTCGACATCTTTTCGCACCCAGAGCAGCGGTCCGCCTTGAGCGCTAATACCGTGAGGTGGATTGCGCCGCACTGGGGACATACCGACGAGGTGACGGAGCAATGGAAGGAACAGGTTCGACTGTGCTGCTCGGTGCTTGCCAGCCAAGTTGAGCATCTCGGCCCGGAGATTCCCGATTATATCCCCAAGATCATCCAGTCTTACCTCGCCATCCAAGCTGCCGAGAAAACACCAAAGAACCGTTTGTCGCTTCTGTTTCCCACATCATACCCCTTCCCTGCGAAGCCGACTACCGAAGAGGTGGTTTTTGACGAAGCCCTCATCGAGCTCTCTGCCGTTTTGTCAGCACTCTCCAACTCCCCCAGCGGCATGCAACTGGAGCTGGCGGAAGACGATCTTAACATCATTATTGAAAACTGCCTCCGCGTACACATGAGCATTTTGCAAGGCGAGACCTTCCCCTCCGACTGGCTCAGCGTGCACATCTTCCATCACAAGTCGACCATGCGGACGCTGCAATATCTTGCCACTTTGTTGCTCGAGTCTTTCCTCCCGCATCCGGATGAGGCCGAGAACTTTGATACCGAGCTGTGGAAGATGTTCTTCACTACGCTGCTTAAGCTGGTGGGGAGCCCCTCGCTGGCGCTGGAGACGTTCCCGGAGCAAAAGAGGAGAGCGGTCTGGAAGATTGCGGGCGATGTCAGAGAGCATGGAGCTGATCTGCTGAGGAAAACGTGGGAGGCTATTGGGTGGGAGACAAGCCTGGAGGAGCGGGCACGGTATGGGCTGTCTAAGATGGGCGGTTATCAGGTGCAGTATGTGCCTACGCTTGTTGGGCCCATTGTTGAGCTTTGCCTTAGTGTGCATGAGGGTCTCCGGAGGATGGCTGTAGAGGTTCTGCAGACCATGATTGTCAGCGAGTGGACCCTGAGCGAGGATTTGTCTGTCATTCAGACGGAGATCATCGACTGTCTTGATGGTTACTTTAAGGAAAAGCCACTGACAGAGAGTATCCTCCAGAAGCTCTTTGTGAGCGAGCTCCTGGACCGCTTTGAACCTCTCTCCAAGATCCCAGACGAGCCGTTGTACACTGCCATCCGTGAGCTGATGGGCACAGTCGACGAGTTCCTCGATTTGCTGGTTGCCGTCCACGGCGGTGACGGTTCAGGCGAAGCCTCCAACCTCATTCACCGCCTCCGTCTCATGGAGTTCCTCCGCGACATGCAAAAGGAGGAGATCTTCATCCGCTACGTCCACCAGCTCGCCAGCCTCCAAGCCTCGGCGCGGAACCACACCGAAGCTGGGCTCGCTCTGCGCCTGCACGCCGACCTCTACGACTGGGACCCTCTCAAAACCACACCCGCCCTCGACGATCCTTGCTTCCCAGCACAATCCCATTTTGAGCGCAAGGAGCGCATCTACTTCGACATGATCAAGCACTTCGAAGACGGGCACGCCTGGTCCTGCGCCCTCGCTGCCTACAAAGAGCTCCAAGCCCAGTACGAGGCCAACATCTTCGACTTCGCTAAGCTCGCCCGCACACAGCGGGCCATTGCGACCGTGTACGAGACCATCGCGCACAAGACCGACAAACTCATCCCCAAGTACTTCAAAGTCGTCTACAAGGGTCTCGGCTTCCCTCCTTCCGTGCGCGACAAGGCCTTTGTCTTCGAGGGCGCATCCCCTACTGAACGCACGGCTGGATTCACCGACCGCATGCAAGAGATGTACCCCTCTGCGCAGATCATCACCCCTTCTCATGAGCGTGACACTGCAGAGTACGATATTGAAGGCCAGTTCCTAATCATATCAGCCATTTCTCCCCACCGCGATCTCACGCATACCGTCTTCCAGCGCGCTCGCGTCCCGCAAATCATCCGCGACTATCTTATCTCTTCCAGTCCTCAAACGTTTAGCGTCAGCACAAAGAGAGACACCAACGGGGATGTAAGATATCATTACGCTGAGAAGACAATCTACACCACCGCTGAACCTTTCCCAACCATACTCAAACGGAGCGAGATTGTTGAAATCAAGCATGTGAGGTTGACGGCAAAGGAGACAGCACTGGAGAGGATCGTGAGAAAAACGGGAGAGATGACGGCTGTTGAGAAGAAGGTTGCAGAAGGACAGGCGCAAGGGGGTGAGGGAAGTGACGAGGCTACGGTGATGTTGTTGGTCGATGCGGTCAGCATCAGTGTGAATCCGGAGAGCGAAGCGAGTGTGAGTAGGTACCGAGAGCTGATTCCTGGAATGGGGAGCACGACGCCAATTACGATAAAATGCGGGAGTGATGAGGACGAGGACGAGGAAGACGGCCCCCCCGAGATTGATGCCCAAGAGAATGCCATCAAGATGGCGTTGGTGGATCATGCGATTATGATCAAGAGGTGTTTGGCGACCTTTGCGAAGAGCCCTAGGGAGGTGGTGAGGAAACATGGGGAAGATTTGCAGAAGTGTAAGTTCCCTTGTGTTACCATCGTGCTGGACGATGTGGCGCTAACCAAGACAGTCTTCGAACAAACATTCGCCCCCGAAATCGCAATCTTCACACCCCCACCCGCCCGCTCTCCCCATCCTTCTCCCGGCAGCGACCGCACCGGCGGTATCACACCCTCCCCAACCTGGCCACGATCACCGGGGCCTTCAGCTTTCGGTTCCTCAACCGGACAGCTCAAACATCAACAATCCGCCACGGCTTCTTTGGCAAATGGCCACGGTCTCGGCATCTCCGGAAACGCTCAAGGCCATGCTCACACCGCAAGCGAAACAGCAGATGTTCTAGGCGAAATCGTTGTCAGCACCGGAATTTCCCAACCCGTTTCCCTACGACAAGGACGCGGTGCAAGGCTGAGTTTCTTGGGAGGGAGGAAGAAGGACGGGAACTCCCCCACGGCTCATCAGTTATCATCAACCGGTTCCATCCCCCACCTACTGAACGGTAGCGACCACAACCTCGCCAGCAGATCCAAATCCCACGAGGACATCAACGCTGGATCAGCATCAGCAACGGTGATGAACACGCCCACTACCAATGGCGACCGAAGCCCCTCTGCTCCTAGCAATGTAATTCACAGCAGGAAAGAGCAGCAGCAGCAGCCAACTGAGAACACAAAGGAGGGGTACGGGTCGATAGGGAAGGCGAACCGCCGCTCCTTCCTTCGCGGTTTCAGCTCTTCCGATAAGGTTCACCTCGTCAACGCTATTAACGGCGTGGCTGAGAGTGTTGGTGGAAACACGGACTGGCAGACGGAGTACTCATCCCCTTCTCTTTCTCAGCCCAACTTGCAGTCACCCTCGCAATCGCAATCCGACCAGCTTGACCGAGAAAGGGAACGCGGGGCGGCGGCAGCAGCGCTGAACGGTGTGTCTGTCAATGGGTACGGAAAGAAGGAAAAGAAGAGCAAGAAAGACAAGGAGGACAAGGAGGAGGACAAGGACTTGAGGGAGTTGAAAGACAAGTTCCACAACGGCAGCGCGAGTGTCAAGAAAAGGCTGAGCATGCTGAAGTTGGGGAACATGAAGAAGGGTGGGAAGGGGGATGGAAAGATGGGGGCGCTGGATGAGGAATAGTGTCCTGCGTCTGCCACCGTTGGGTATGATGAGCATGGGTGGGATCATTGTCCGCCTTGTCCACCTCGCCATCCGCTTCGTGAGCGTCGGGCTGGTCAAGGGTTCATGTGACGGACGAACCCCAGACCCGTGCTCTTATATATTTTTTTACCTTACAGCTCATGCTGTCAACGCAATCCGGCTTCGTTTCTCTCGGTTTAGGATAACATACGGCCTGGGGGCTCAGGGAGGGAGGTTGCGTTCTTTTGTTTTCTTTCATTCTGGTTCATCACGTCTGCGCTTCAGGATATTTCACGGGACATTTCACTCCGACCTTCTATATTCTCTCATCATCAACATCTTCCGCACTACACGCTTCATCAATCATAATCTCCTTCATCTTCATCTTGTCAATTACTATCATTCACGCACGGACTGGTCTACATGGAATAAAACGGGGGCTCCTGCTAGGAGTGGGAGCCTCGGGGGGCGGAATACTAAAGCACGTCTTGGTTTTTGTTGGATGTTTGCATGTTTGGTGCTCCTTGTCGACGGACGAGCAGTGCATCTCTATCCTTTTCCCTTTGTTCACTTCATCTCTTTTGCTTGCTCGCATCCACTACCTGTACAATACGTCTTCGAAGTTTCACATCTTGATCTTCACCTGCACATTCTGTTCCTTCTCCGTTTCTTGTACAATAGACTTTGTCCGCTTATACTTTGATAGGATGAGAAGACCGATCATTCGTACCTGGGGTAGTTGGAGGTGGCTGCTGAAATAGCAGACTAAAACGACGGGGGGAGGATGTGCCCGGAGGAGGAGAGGCGCACAGCGCCGACAAGCAGCCCTCCGAGGAGCACCGGCAAGACCTAACAAGTTGAAATAGACAGCAATGAAAGCGATTTGAACATCAATCCCAGCGTGACCAGTTTCCAAGATTCCTGCATTGAGTGCCAGTTGTTTCCAATCGCAGATGATGCTGGATTTCCAAGTTCCTGCACACTGCAGCCTCCCCTGCTGACCAACCGGCACATGTCGACATCTCGGCCGCGGCCTTCCGCCAATCTGTGGGTCGTGTCTGCAATGGCGGCTGTGATGTTTACACCTCCATTTCCTTGCCCCATATCCGAACTTTGGCCATCCATCACCCTGGTTATCTGCTGCTCCCCTTTCCGTTCTCCTCAACACCAACGCAGCACCGATCATCCCATCCCATCCTATTCTGTCCTCCTGCTGCTATCCCAACCCAAAATGACACGAGCAGTCATCAACCTAGCCAAACTCCCGCACCTCTCCACCCGCACCCGCTACCGCCTCCTCCTTACTTGTTTTGTCCTTACCACCGCCCACCTCCTCTTCTCTGCTTCCCTCATCCGCTGGTCGTCCAACGTGTCAAAGCCGCCCAGTGCCTCCTCAGATAATGCCTCCAAGTCTTCCAATAATGTTTCCAGCAAGGAACATATCCCGCCATACGGCGCCGAAGACGCCGGCCGGCCCGTTGTCCCCCAAGCAAAGCTTCTAAGGGATTTCTTCACCTGGAACGAAGCGGACATTGCCTCCCTGTCTCCGCCTGTCTTCCTCCCTCCCACTCCTCCGTCTCCTCCAATCACTGACCCCTTTCCCCTCCTCTCTTCCAACTTGCCGCCGCGCAAACTGAGAAGACTGCTACAGCCACCTGAGATCAACCGCCCCTCGCACTTCCGCCACTTCCACCCATCCCACTCCTCCCCGGAACTTACCCAGCAGCCGTCGAGGTCTTACTTCTCCCGCTTCGGCAGCAAGTCCTTCGGCCGCCGGCCCGACCCTCCCACCTCCTCCCCTTACCGCTCCAGCCTCAACCCGGCCGGCATGGCACCGCTGCTGATCGGGTTCACCCGCAACTGGCCGCTGCTATTGCAATGTGTGTCCAGTTACATTGCAGCAGGCTGGCCGGCGGAAGAGATTTATGTCGTCGAGAACACGGGGACGATGGATGCGAATGAGCGGGGATTGTTGGGGTTGCAGAATCCGTTTTTTATGAACCGGACGCAGTTGGGGATGCTTGGAGTGACCGTTGTTTCCGTAGGTGCCGTTTCCAATGCTGACCCCAACTCTGGTTTGACCCCCAGCCACGGATAGGAGGGGATGGGGCTAGGGATATATGGGAAAAGGTAGGGGTTATGGACAGGGAGTAGTGTGCGTTGTGGGATTGGGAAGCGGGTAGGAAGAGCAAAAAGAGAGCCGAGAAGATGGGAAGAGGGAATGGACAAGGGACGAAGGAATGACATAGATACTGGCTGACTTACTGGATGGCAGACTCCGACGCTCTTGACGTTTTCGCAGTTGCAGAACTTCTTTGCTTGGTTAGTTCCTTCCTTTCCCTTCTGATCTGAGCAGCTGTTGACCGGCGACATGGAACACAGGACTGCTCTCCAACGCGGCTGGACCGAATACTTCTGGTCACATCAAGACCTGATCGTCTTCTCTTACGAACACCGACACCCGTCGTACTCCCCAGCTGCCGCCGCTGCCCGAGCCAAGTCGCAGTCCAAGTCCGACAACATGAAGTCCAAGGCCAAATCCAAGACCAAAGCTTCCTCCACGTCCAGCAAAACGTTCGAGGACGACGAGCCCGGAGAATACCGCTCTCTTTACGCCAATGCTCTCCATACCCTCCACCAATACCGCGACCCTTCCCATCCCAAGTGGGCTCACCACTTCTTCTCCTACGACCATCTCACCCTCGTCCACCGGGATGCCATCCTCTCCGTTGGCGGCTGGGACACGCACATTCCCTTCTACGGTACCGACTGCGACATGTACACCCGATTGATGTGGGCGGGCTACGCACAGAACGAGTCCACGACGCCGGCGACGAGGGCTGGACACATCCTAGACGTAAGCACAGTCCTCGACGACATCGGCGCGCTGTTCCGTATCCCGGGCACCCAAGCTTCCTTCCCCGGCGATCCTCACCCCGACACGTCCAAGTTCACGGAAGCTGAAACGTACGCCAACTTGTTGTCGACGGCCCGCCGCATGCAACGAGCCAAGTATGCCCTCGGTAACGGCTACGAAGGGCGGAACAAAAGCTGGCAGGTGAAGCAGCAGGGAGGGCAAGGAGAGCCGTTTTATCGGGACGCGGAGGGGTTCGAAGCCGGCGTGGACATGTGGATCGAGGCGGGACGAGCCGTGTTTTCGGAGAAATGGGGACATCGCGGGTGTGATATCGCGAGGAAGTGGGCGACTGGGAAAAACAAGGGAAATGGAAATGGATTAAATGATGCGTGGAGGGTCGAAAGGGATTGGGATGCGGAGAAGGACGGGGGTGGAGGGATCGGTGGGGGTTGGTAGTGGGGTTTGGGGAAGGAGTTGGGGGAGGAGCGGGGCCCGGGTGTTGCGGGGGTGCCCGAGGAGGGGTCTCCAGCGCCTTGAGTTGTGTAGGGCCGCTGTAAACGATTTGCTTCAGGGGATGAACAGTGTGCAGCATTGTGCCCAACAACCAACAATCGTCAAATGATCCCCTCCCTCTTCATTCTTGTTTCTTGCTTGCTCGACTTTGACGATCCGATCGACCTTCCGATCCAGGCGACATGGCGCATGCTTCAACAACCTCCCAAGCTGAGAGCACCATGGTGGCTGCTCACGTCTTGTGCGACGCTTGTTCCCGAGTCTTCCAGGAGTCCAAATGGGTCAAACATCTTGCCGGGCGGGCTCCCAGTGACGACATCCCCGGCCGCGACCATGTGGACATCTTCTTGCACAGCTTAGACAAGGAGCAATTGAGACGATCCAGTGCCGCCGGCTGCCATTTGTGCACCATGGCGATCGAGGATGACCAGGACTGGAATGATGCTGTTGAAACAGGCGTCATCCAAGCAGATGTGTGGTACAGCGTGTACGCTGAAGTGGAAGAGGAAAAGGTCTGTATGACCGTGAGACGCGTCACTAACATCCTGGCGTCCGACTTCCTCTCCGGAGACCGTGATGGCATAGAAAGATCTCTCAGGAAACAGGGAGAACTTGACTGGCAGGCACGCAACCAGTACGAGAGCCCAATCAGTGATATGTACCTCCACTGGGCTAAAGGTAGGTGGACATGGAGCGATGATGGAATCAGATCTTGTTGCTAATAGTAATGCCTGTTGTGGCACCAGACACGGACGTTCTCTATCCTCGATCGATGCTACGGCCCGGTTCCCAACTCCTATCCTCAACGGCCACGCCTGAGTTAATAAGTCTTGCACGACACTGGCTCAACAACTGCCTCGAAAACCATAGCGAGTGCAATAAACACCTGTCCAAATCGAAAAGCTCGGACAATTGGCTACCGACCCGGCTTATTGATGTTGGGACAGAAGTTGGAAGATTGACACCACGACTTGTTACCCCTTCTGACTCTGCGAGTCTGGCCAAGATACAATACGTGACGCTCAGCCATTCGTGGGCCATTTCGAAGAAGTCTCTCAACTTGCTTGTCGAGAATTGTGAGGAACTGACACGAAACATTCCACTTGACGCACTGTCCCAAACCTTTCGAGATGCCATGACGATTACGCGGCAGTTAGGCCATCGATACATATGGATTGACTCTCTCTGTATCATTCAGAACTCACCATATGACTGGCAAAAGGAAGCGCTGCTGATGAGTCTCGTTTACGGAAGATCTTCTTGCAACATTGCTGCAATGGGAATGTCCGGGGTGGACGGTTGTTTCTCACAACGAAATCCTCTTGCCTTTTTTCCCTGTCATATCACAAACACTGACGGTGGAGGTGCCGTTTATGCCTCTTCCCAGAGCCATAACCCTTCAACCATGTTTTCGGCCGGGGGAATGGCGAAACCACCTCTACTCTATCGAGGTTGGGTTCTACAGGAAAGGATCCTGTCTTCTCGCATGGTTTATTTCGGTGGTCCCCAACTATACTGGGAATGTTGCTGTGAACGGCTTTCAGAGTCCTGGGCGTTCAAGTCCCAGCGAACCATGAATCATCATCTTGGAATTCCTTCTGTCCTTTCGTCCAAAGCCCACTTTCAGGTGCTTTGCGATCCTTCTACTGCGTCCAACCTTGCGCTCGAGACAGGCAGCAGCGCAAGTGATCTTGTGTCCCTGGAGTCTCTTCGACTTTATCTTCATTGGCAGGAGATACTAATCACTTACCTTGAAACACAGCTGACATTCACCACAGACCGGCTTATTGCCCTCGCAGGCATTGCCAAGGCCATAGAAGATCACGCAGGGCTTACTTACATTGCCGGAACATGGGCAGAACTTCACCCCCTCGACCTACTCTGGCGGTACAAAGATATCCTCGCCGACGGAGAACGTCGTGCAATTTCCGGGACCAACGCTCCATCGTGGTCCTGGGCCGCCAAGGAGGGTGAAAGGGACTTCTTTCCCGATCGGTTTGATCTGGACCTCGTGGGCGAGGATGAGACAGTCGAGGTGACCTATGCTACCGACATACGCGACTTACCCCGTCGGACATTCTCTTCGCAGTTCAAATTGGACAAGGAAAGGAAGATAACTCTAAGCTTCAATGGAAAGGTAAAAAGAGGCACAGCTTTTACGGAAGAACTGTTTCCAGACTCAATACGTGAGGACGACGAACCCGAAGAGGGGAAGTGCAAACATCGGGTGCTGTTATATAGCGAGGTTGCACCCATAACCGTAAGGTTCGACGATCCGCTCCCCGACGGCGAGCAAGTGTTGCTCCTGCTATTGATGGAGTGGTACATATATGAGGGGCAGAGTCCAGGGAAGCGTTATCAAGGGGGATTGGTCCTTGTTCCAGAGACTGAATTGGAACAAGCTCCGTATGGTGATTCGGGGAGCGGGCACTTGTACCGTCGTGCTGGAGCATTCAAGACAGGCGAACCCGGGGCATCCGTGCACGCATTCCACGATACTTTGTCTGACGATGATCTCGAGCCGGTGAGAGTTTGCTGACTCAAGGGGAGTCAACTGCAACCTGCCGTTCATTCGCTGTCCTGGTCCTCACACGCTGGCAATGCTGCTTACCGGACATTGACGTGGGAGGCCCATGAGAGAAATTACAAAGCGATAAGATTGGTTGCCCTGGTCTCTGCGGGGGGCCCAAAATTGTTGGAGGATGAAGGCAAACCACATGAGTCCTGCGTCGACGACCGCAAACAGACATGGAAGGCTGACATCTCTGAGCTCTGAAATGTGGTTTGTTGGGTTAGGTACCTCCTTCGTCTCAAGCTTGCCTCAAAGCAACAACTTATTACCATAGACTAGGAACAGAGCGGCATACATAAAAAGCAAACCCTACTCTCTTCTGAGAGAGCCAGACGGACAACTTCCTTCATTCCTTCACTCTTTCCCACAAGCCTCGGTCTTTGACACCGCATACTTCGGTTTACGAAGCACACACAATGGCGACGAACAACCAGCAAAGACTTTACGAGATCGTCCCAATTCCCAACAAGGGTACTGGCGTCATCGCAACCCAAGACATCGCCAAAGGCACGCGCATCATGGCTGAAAAGCCTCTCTTTATCGTGCCGACCAACATCATGGAAAGAGGCAACGAAGTCGTGGAGAAGTACCTCATTCAGAAACTCAAGACCATCGACAAAGATCAGCAACGTGCCTTCCTCAGTCTGCACAACTGCCACGGCACCAAGTTCAGCCCTTTCCTCGCCATCTCTAAGACGAACATGCTCGGTCTCGGCTCGCCGCCCGTCGGTGGTGGCCTGTTCATTGAAGCATCGCGCATCAACCACGCTTGCAACCCAAACACGCAGAATAGCTGGAATGAACGCATCAGCCGCGAAACCATCCATGCCGTCCGTGACATTAAGAAAGGGGAGGAGATCACCATCTCTTACATCGGACACTTCGCGTCGTATGACGAGCGTCAGTCCATTCTCAAGACGAAGTTCAACTTTGACTGCGCATGCGAGCTGTGCTCATTGCCACCCGACCAACGTAGGGCTAGCGACGAGAGGCTTACCACCATCTATAGACTGGATCAGGCTATTCTCAGCGCCGGAAGCAACGTCAAACTTGGACTTGGGATGGTGCACAAGATGCTGTCACTGCTCGAAGATGAGGGCATGTACAACAGCCAGGTGTACCGCGCTTACTATGATGCCTTCCAAATGATGGCTGCGACTGATGATAAGGCGAGAGCTGGAGAGTTGATCCGAATGGTATTGGAGCATGCAAGGGCTGTCGAGGGTAACGATTCGGAGACTGTGAAGAGCTTTGAGCGCTTGGCTGCGAACCCGACGAGGCATATGGCTTGGGGATTGTATGGAAGGAAGAAGACGCAGGAGACGGCGCCCGCGAATAAGGATTCGGAAGGATTTAAGACGTGGTTGTGGATGGAGTAAAGTGTACCTTCCCTTTAACTTTGAGAGTTGGCCGATGTTTATAAAACTTGGTTCTTTGTCGACTGTCGCTTTAATGTCGCTGCTTCCAGCGTCGCTACTTGTAATAAACGGTAGTTTAATTTACTTAAATAAGATAGTTAAAGGAAGTAAACTATTAGGTACTATAACGAACGGTAGTTTAATTTACTTAAGTAGGATAGTTAAAGGTTAATATTTTAAATAAGAGGGTAAAACGATATATAAATATGTGTGTGCTATAGAGAGAAGATTAAAATAAAGAAGGAAAAGAAATATAGAGGGTTAAAATATAGAGAGGGTGTAAGGGCTAGACTTATATAATTAGGGTAGGATAGGCCTACTTAATAACACGCTCCCGTAGCCCGATATAGCTTTTAAAGATTATTATAAGTAAATAAATAATAAAATTATAATATTAATAAAATATTAATTAATTAAATACTTTAAGGTACCTTCTTATCTTTCAATCCTAATATTATAATAAATTTATAATATTTGTCCGCTTTTAACGGTTTTGTTAGACCGTTTGCAATTATCTCCTCTCCTTTAACGTATATAATATTAAATTCTTTTACTTCGACGTTCTTAATAATTTATTTAAATTTAACATCTATATACTTATTCCTACCGGGCACTTTCTAATTTAAAACCCTATTCTTAATATTCTTACTATTTATATATAGAACCTTTAAAGGTAGTTAAGTATAACTAAGCTCTTTTAGTATATATATAATCTATTATAAAGATTTTACTATTAGAACTAGGTTGGTAAATTCTACTTCTATTATACTAGTTATTATAAATACTTACTTTTTTAATTTTTAAAATATTAAGCTTCTAATTATAAATACTATATAACCGCTAGTACTATATTTAGTCGCTAGGTCGTTAATAAAGAAAGTATTCTTAAATGTTTTTAAATTTATATTCCTTAGTAAAATTCTCCTTTTAAGAACTATACTTATATTCGTAGTCTTTATTAAATAGCGAAAAAGATACTTTATAACCGTTATTAAGCTAGTTATTAGTTTTATATTCGCTTTATAAAGTTTATTAATTATAAACGTAATATTTAACTATATACTTATTAATAAGTAGTTTAAATTACTAGTTTTCTTAATATACTTTTTTTATTACTTTAATAACTCGTTTCTAATCTTATAATTTCTAACTTTAATATTTTAAGGCTATAGCGTATTAACTCCGTACAAGTTATTATAGTTAAACTTCTTAATTAAGGACTTTATATACTTAGCTTAAAATATAAAGACTATTCGTTCCTCCCTATTCTTTATAATATTAAAACCGAAAAAGGTTTTTATTTTTTTTAAATATTTAAGTTTAAAATAAGCTAATAGTTAATCCTTAATATTAAAAATATTTAACTTTGTTAGTATTATAATAAAAAAGTTATTAACGTAGAGTATTAATAATATTCCTAGCTTTATATTATTAAATAAGTAAGTATTGTCGCTAATTAATTTAAAATTTAAACTTTTTAAAATAAGTAAAAGTATTTAAAATTAATAAAAAGAATTCTTCTTTAAATTATATAATACTCTTTAGAGTAAGTAGACCCGTCTATTTTATATCTTTTATAGTTCTTTTTTTAATTCTATTAGTTATTTAACGTAATACTTTTTTTTAAAAGAATTAAAACGTTTAAAAACGTAGTATTAAAGTTAAACTAATAATAATTTAAATTTATAACCGTTATAATAGTTAGAAATATCTTAACGTTTATAACGTTAGCTACTATAGTATAAACTTCCTTTATATTTTAAGAGCTTTATTTAAAGTTATTATACGCTTCTTATTTAATTTTAACTTTTTTTATTCTTAATTTTAAATTTTCTTTTTTATTAAAAACTTACTTTTTAAATAAAATTATTATATTTAAAGTAATTAAAATTAGGTTATAAACTCTCTTATTTTTTAAAGTTTAAATTTACTTCTTTATAATAGGTTTTTAATATTCTTTAAAGTTTAATCGTTTTCTAACTTAATTATAGTTTTTAAAAGGGTTAGGGTTAGGGTTAGGGTTAGGGTTAGGGTTAGGGTTAGGGTTAGGGTTAGGGTTAGGGTTAGGGTTAGGGTTAGGGTTAGGGTTAGGGT